>JAGSMT010001951.1:0-101442 GCA_029286875.1 Lamproptera curius
CGGTGTGCTTGTCTGAGTACATTTAAAATTATTTAACCAGTTAAAGTACCAAAGTCTGTAAAGTTAGTGCCATTAACAGAAACAAGCTCGGTTTTATAATGGGAGCACATATCAACAAATCTTAATTTTTTACGCCTATAAGAAATTAAAAATATAATTATTTTGCCTTTGGTAGTTGTATTCACCAAGAAGAAGGTTTTAGAAATAGTATTTAGAAGGACCTATAAAACAGACGTCGTGTCTTCAAATTTCGTTATTATAGTAATAATATGTTTTGTTATCAAACGTGAAAATCAAAAATATATATTTTGTTAAAAATAATATCTCTTGTTACTATCATTAAAAGCTCTGCATTTATTTACGTCACGGAAATACTCGTTTATTTTAAATGGTAATTCTGTAAGTGGTTAGAAAGTGGTGTTACATGCTTAGTGTAATCGAAATAATAAACATGAAACAATAATAAAATACTGCAACAACAGACATGATTATATGATGAAATATCGTACAGCAGTAATAGGCGTAAGAATGATATTAGTAAAATCAGGTTACGATTTGAAACGTTAAATTTATTTTGACGTACATTTAAAAAACTGCGAATGATATCAAAAGAAAATGAATACAGTGTAAACTTTAAAATATAGTTATTTTAATAATTGAAGAACTAAATAATTTTCTTTGGTAAAAATTTATAAGCGCAGTATTATAGATTTCCTTGAAGAGGTACTTTGCTTAAATTTAACTAAAACTGAAGATAAAAAGTTTCTTGAAGAAAATTAACCAAATATTTGAAGTAATTTTCTATAGTTTTTACTGTAAATAATAGAAAAAAGTACAAAGCGTATAGTGAACATTATGAACTACTTCAAGACTGCAATAAATTTTGAATATTCAACACATAAAATTTTGCTACAGTCTGTAATTAGATTTTAAATATTCTGTATTTAACCACTTCTAACTTTACCTCATCATCATTATCAGCCTGTGATAGTCCACTGCTGGACATAGGCCTTCCCTAATACACCCCTATCCATTAGGGGGTTTTGACCGTATCCCGCAGGAGTATCCAGCATTGAGTCCCCGCAGGATTCAAACCCACGACCTCCGGTTTCTAAAGCACACGCCCATACTACGGCTATACCCAGGCTTCGGGGGCAGTTTACACAACAGTAACTTTCCCTATATAAACAATTCGTTCTTCCAATTTTCACTACATATTATTCATCGTTGACCTTTTTTGAAAGTCTTTTATAAATTCTTTATTAAACCTCTTATTCTGTTTAATAGAGAATATATAAAAACTTTCTAACTCTAATTGGATTTAAATATGTTGGAATTATTAACTGTGCCTATTCATCTTCCTTCGCAGATAAATCAAATTTTTGAATTTGTGTTATAAGAAATATTATTAAAGTTATCTGAATCTAATAAGTATATTATAATTTGTGGTGACTTCAATATTAATTTAATAGATAATTCTACAACCACATTTAGATTCAGATCATTGTTAAGTTCATATAACCTCATCAATTTATTTCTTGAACCTACTAGAATAACTGAGACTTCTGCTACATGTATAGATAATATATTTACAAACTTAAAGGTTGACAGTTTGACAAGATGACAAGTTTTGACAAGTCAATTATTTAAAAATTAAGTTCTGACCATTGTGGCCAGCTTGCTTCTAAAACGGTTAAATCAAAGGGTTCTGTAGCTTTTAGTAAATGAGCAACAGTTGGAATTCACAACAGCAGGCAAAGATTATATGAGCTTTACAGTGAAAAAACATATAATCATAATAAGATCTAATATTTAAAAAAGTTAGTACTTTCGCGAAATCCCTATATATCAAAAAAAAATTAAAAATTCATTAGACAAAATAAAAATGACTTGGAGTATTATCAACAGTGAAACTGGAAGGGGTACTAAGAGCAACTCTAATATAACTCTAAATATTGATAACCGTTATATAGAAGCTGACGAAGATGTTGCTACTTATTTCGAAAAATTCTTCTCAGACATTTCAGTTTCTACTACCAAGTCACTTTTATCTTTACCAACAGTTGCCGAGTCACTATTAAAAGATAATACCAATGAACGTACAGACAATTTTAATTTTACGGACGTAAATACCGGAGATATTGTAGGTACATTTAAAACTTTAGATATAAAAAAAAACTACAGACCTATGGGGGATCTCTGTTAGGGTGATAAGTTCTCTTATCGATTTAATATCACCTCACCTAGCAGCAATATTCAGTGTAAGTATCAGAAGGGGCGAATTTCCTGACCCTAATGAAGCATAGCAAAATTATTCCGATATTTAAATCAGGATGTAATACGGACCCTAATAACTTCAGACCAATATCTATACTGCCTAATTTTAGTAAATTATTTGAAAAACTCTTACTAAATCAATTGGTTAAACATTTCAATCGTAATTGCCTTTTAAATAGCAAGCAGTATGGATTCACTAGGGGTCGCTCAACATCCGACGCAGGCATCAGACTAGTCAAAAGCATTTTTGAGGCTTGGGAAGCATCACAGGATGTTTGAGGCATTTTCTGTGATCTCAAAAAGGCTTTTGATTGTGTACACCATGAGACTCTGGTCAGGAAATTACATCACTATGGTATAAGAAATACCGCACTCAACCTTCTGTCTTCGTACTTGAGCCATCGAATTCAGAGGGTTGACGCGAATGGTAAAAGATCTCCCGGGGCCCCGGTAAATATGGGGGTCCCACAAGGATCCATTCTTGGGCCTTTTCTCTTCCTCATTTACATAAACCACATACCATGTGTGATAAATAATAGCGAAAAGATAGTATTATTTCCAGATGATACCTCCTTGACTTTTAAAACTAAACGACATACGTCAATAAATGACGATGTAAATAATACTCTCTCTAGAGTAGCGAATTGATTTAGTGTTAAAAACTTGCTATTAAACCAAAGGAAAAAAAATTTATTAGATTCACGATTCCTTATGTGAAGCATAGTAAATTTGAAGTGGTTATGAATGGGGAGGCGTTAGACGTAGTTGAATCAAGTCTCGTTTAGTATATTTCAGCTATTTTCATAGTAGAATGCCTTACATTCTACTGTGGGGAAATGCGGCAGATACTAATACGATCTTTGTCCTCCAAAAACGTGCGATACGTGCAGTCTATAACCTGGGCCCCAAAGAATCATTAAGAAAGTTGTTCACTGAAATAAAAATAATGGCCGTTAGCTCTCAATACATATTTGAAAATTTAATGTATGTGCAAAAAAATAGAGATGATTCCCTAAGACATTGTGATTCACATGACATAGATACAACGAACAAACATAATTTAATTCTTGCAGCAACTAATGCAAGAATAATATCTTTATGGGACAAATGTAACATTTACAAAAAAAATCCCAGAAACGGTTCAGAATTTCTTTAATAAATTTAAAAGGTGTCGGGAACGTTTATGTTAAAGGTTATTACGATATTAATGATTTTTAATGAATAACACACTGGTAATGAAATGCTTGCCCAGGTCTTGTTTCAAAATTGCAGTGAATATGTAATGCCGAATTATCAAAATTGTTTGGTTATTTTTAAAAGATGATATTTAAAATAATGGTTCTCTTTGCTGGTTCTTCTCAGGATGAGGCGTCCCTTTCCAAAACCGATGGTAGTTTTTTTGAAATCAATAAGCAAGTTAAACTTTATATTGAATAAAGATATTTGAATTTGAATTTGAATTTTAGGATAGCTTAATTTGAGGAACATAATCCGCCCACGACTTAAAGAGTAATAACTTTCCCTGATAAACCATAATGAAGTTAAAACGAAAGTACGAATCAGTAAAGGTGTTAATTATCTATTTTATAATATATCGCATCTATTAAGGCAGATTTTTCCTATTAAAAAACACCGAAGAAGAAAACAATGTGCACTTTAAATCTATGTTAATTTCTCCTTGTTTTTCATTTATATCTCGTTGAAAATATGAAAGTATATTTTCGGGAAAAATATTACCATAAATAACTTATGGTAATCAGTCAAACTATCATATAAAAGAATTTTTTTCTATTTTTTTCTTCTTTTACTTTTCTTTGCTGTTTATTATTTTGATTTGAACTAAACTTATGTCATTTGTTTTTCAATATATAAATTTTGTTTAAATTGTTTTTCTCTCTTCAGAATCTCCTCCTTAGTAAGCAAAATTTCGTTGTGCTCCTCCATACTAATATAAATTAAGCAATAGCACTTTTAACGTGATACTTTGCCCGAGTCAAAGAAGAGATTGACTTTTGGTAAACAATGTCTAATGACGTCTAAACCTAAAGTGTTCTTATCGGTCGACCACCACCATATACAAAAACCGCTTTGTATTTCTCTAATAAGAGTGCCTTTTGGCACTCGCTCAAGTTTGCTATTAGATTTGTTTAAAAAATTATAGCCTTATCTCACTTTCATAAAACAACAGTATGTAAAATGTTTTTTTTAAAGGAAAGTAAAGAAAAGTTTATATTTTTAATTCGCTTACTGCTTGCCAAGTTTACATTATCTTGCTCGCTGTCCCTTCGCTTTATGGTTTTGACAGCAATGTCTTGTACCACAGTGTCGAATTGACATCGTCCCAACTGTTCAATCTGGAATAACTGAACACTTTGACTAGTGTTGGGTATACAGTCTTTTTAAAACCACATCCGACGCATGGATCATCTTACTTTTCGGACAGTTGGATGATCAGCCTAAATTGCCCTAAGCAACTAGGAATCGACAATGAAAATACGTTGAGTCGCCGCAGGATTCGGACCCACGAGCTCCAGCTTCTAAAGCACCCCACGGATGCAATTTGCTTTTTACAAATTTAGTATGAGAAATGTAAATTATTATTATATTATGCATAAAAAAAATATTAGGTTACTAGATGGTATTTTTTTAAAATGATTAAACACTTGGTTTAGTACAAGTTTTCGAATGATTGGGAATTTAAAATTGAACTTTAATTGTAGTATTTGTTTTTCATGTTTAAAACGATGTCTTATGTTTATGTTAGCTAGTTCAATTTACAATTAAAACGTTTTAAGAGCCATACACAGTATACTATGAAAAAGTGGATTTTCACCGGTCTAATCGAAAGTATATTTTTTATGGTAAAATAGATACAATTAAATATTGACTTTGAAACAGCATTTTTTTTTACTCGGTAAACGAGACTTAACATCTTTTGTCTCACGGTAGGCAGCGCGTTCGTGATACCTATATTGCCAATGTCTATGGGCGTCGGTGACCACTTTCTGGTGACCCCGACCTGCTCGTCTGCTCGCCATGCCAATAAAAATCCTACTTGTTAACACCAACCTTTTCTATGCTATGCTGAAATCAAATGTTTTACATGCAATAAAAGTAATAAATAATAACTAATAAAGAAAATATTGTCGTCAATGCACAACAAACTAAAAAGCTGGATCTAATAAGTATTAATAAAAATAAACAATGTCCTCTTGTTCGTATTATACAATAAAGATATATATATGTATGGGTACATACATAGTACATTTATATTATTAAAATCAGTTTGAAAATTATTTTCGCAAATTTTATTGAATGTAACTAACAATTCCGGAGGCAATCGCCATTGCTGCTTCTTGGGAATGCAAGTTATAAATCGGGTCGGATATGCTTTGCTATGCCTATTATAACCATTACTTTTATGCATTATTATCGTTAGACCTTTCCAATATTGAAATTTGCTCTTATTAATGAATGGAGCCTCAATAAATAAAATTCTTTATTATAACCACAATTACGTACGTAAAGTGTACGTTACGTACGTAATAAAAATCTAAATCGATCGTAGTTTATTACTAGAATAATTTTTCTTTTGCTATTTAATCAAACGCACACATTTAGTTTTATTCAGTAGTCAAAAGAGCTGTACTGAAAAGAAAATCTATAATCTCCCTATTAGAATCCTTTCAAGTTCAGTTCAGCTTTGTAAGCTTTGTTCAATTGAGTATGCCTTGGGCAATAACATATGATGTTGCCTTTTAAGCTAAGCTCCTTGCTTTGTACATAATATTGTAATTTTAAGAAGAATAGTTTTCTGTGTTTTCAAGATAACCTTGGAGTATTTTTTTAATATAATTTTTCGTATACGTAATACTTGTGTTTAAAATAATATGAAAGAGGTAAACGAGTTATAGAGATTTTAAAATACTATTTTTTCGTGAAGCTTACATGCTTTGTGATAAATATTTATACTTTCTGATTTAAAGCTTTTTCCATACAATTTTGTGAATATACAGACAATTATTTGTGTATAAATAAAAAAAAAAATATGGTATGCAAGTTTTAACTCTAATGCATAAATAACGGTTTTTTAAACTTTCTTCGGTATACACATAGTTGTAAAACTAAATAAGTTGGCTTCATAAATTTATATAATGTTTTTTTTTCTTTTAATTCTACATTATTGAAAATGACTAAATTTATTGCTCTTTGTTGAATGATATTTATGAATAAAGAAAGACCCAACGTGTATTCATTACCTTTTTGAAAGGATCCCTTAACGAACGGTCCGCTTTGATCATTTGTATTTATTCAGGTTTTTATATTAATTGGGACCACGATTTTCTTTTTTCCGGCCATACATTTTGAATAACTTTTCATATTTGAGATTCATTATGTCTACTGCTGCTAATGAATATGGAAGCAAATTTTTTTTCGCTAAGAAGTTATGTTTTATTTTTTAGCAATTTATATCTTGAATTTTAAACTTAGAAGATAATAATTTTTAAAGTATATAAACTGCTAATGTCGCATAAGATCCTTCCTTTTTGTTATAGTGATTTTCAAAAGTTTAAATTGTATAGTTATTACATTTACATAAATAATTGTTTGAACGTAGAAAACTCAACCTCCTTAACCCAAAGGCATTTAATTGATTAATTTGTTGACTCTAAATTTGAAGCCACTCCTATAACGACTGCTAATAATGTCTTGACAACCGAGGTGCACATTTTTGTCAGACGGATTTAACTTGATTATTAAATAAATGGTTTCAGTCATTAAAAACAGTTTATTGCGTTATAAAGTAAATATAGTGTGTTGTTCTATCTAAAAGTAATATCTCATATAATCTTAATAATTAAACTTAACATGTTACATTTCAATGTAAATACATATTTCATAGAAGAGGTTGTGCGTGACTTCGTTCGCGTCGTAATGTAAAAATAAATAATTATTTTAGTTTTTTATTTTTGTCGCATTAGGTATCTTTCAGTAAAAATCATTTACAAAATAGAATCGTTCATTTCTTTAAAAAACTAGCAATGCGATGACAAATTATGAAAAAGAACAATTGCAATTACAAAAAAAAAATATTTAAATCTTAAATACGGTTATTGCAGTTATTGTGTACCAACAGAGGTTTTTAACATTTTGTGAGAAATTTGAAAATGATAATGAAGGCTTGCCTTTCGCAACGTCAGATGTATTTATATTTAAAATCTAAGTTTCAAAGATAACTCTACATTCGACATACACCATCTGACGGACAAAACTTAGACAACGATGAGCATCAAAGTAGGTAAGGTACAAATAAACAAAATCCTTTTCCATAAATGGAAATATTAGCTATTCAGATAAGAGGCAGCACAATGATGAAAATATTATCGAACATAGACATCAGTTTTAATCCTTAAAGGACCAAACATTTTTATAGTTTAAAAAACGCTTAAAACCACAGCCGAAGCAAATGATATGTGACGTAACTTATTTCTGATATTCCCTAACGTAATATTTCAAACATTTTATAAATTTCAACAGGATTAAGCAACAGTTGGAACACGATATTGCAAAACCGGTAATTAGATTTAAGAGGGGATGAAGACTGTTCCATATCTCGATTTTACAAAGAAGAATACAATATATAGCATTAAAGAAAAGGAAATAGATGCTAGATCTAATAAGTATTAAGAGTTAACTAGGATATATTAAAGAATGTTTAATTATTTAATACACTTAAAGTTAAAATCTAAGTCGAAAAACTCCATTTAAAAATCATGAAATGCCTATATAATAATACAAGAGGTAGGAAAGAAGCCTTAAAGATATGTAATGAGATGAGGCGTCTCTGAACACTTGGCTCCGCCCACAACATAATTTGATACGTCTTATTTTGACAGGTTCAAATTAAGACAGGATCCCGGCTCCGGCGTAACTTTATTACACGAAACTCAATTTGCTTCGTCAAGTTGCATTTTCTCATTAAGACTTTATTTGAAGACTTTTTTATACATTTTGTCGATTTAACACGGACAGAAATAAGGAAATTTATACAAATAAAGATACTGGCCTCTTTTCTTTCGGCTCACAGATAATCTTCTGCTCAAATGTTATATTGCCTGTTATAAAACATATCAAAAAAGATATTTCTGACATTACTTTTCAAACAATTTCAATGTTTATATTTTACGTGTTTATATTCCTGTTAACATCATAATTTACAAAATGTCGGACAGAAGTCTTTAATAATAGAACCAGGTTCTAATCCATCTCGATTAACATAAATAACAATTTTTACCCAGCGCAACTGGAATCGGACCTCTGTGGCCCAAAGGATAAATGCATTAGATAGGTGGTTTAAAAAATTAAAGGCACTATAGTTCTATAACGACTGGCAAAGATGGTCTTGACAAGAAAGACCTGGCCAACCAGAAAACAACGAAAACATCAACGGGACTAATACCACTAGGAATGTACCACGTAGGCGGTAGTTTTTACCACCTCCATGGTTTAAAATACATAATCTTGACATATTACAAGATCATTCTTAGATTTGTTTAATAAAGCTTACATTTTTATTACATACGTCCAGTTAAGGATATAAGCTTTTGGTTTTGGCGAAGTTTACCTTTTGACGCAGTTTAATTAGCTTCGAAAGCTCTGACACTAAAATATTTTTAATTTACTAATGACTTATAAGTATTTAAGTAACACTATATAGTTACTAACGACTTTACTTATTTGTAGTAGTTTGAAAACAAGTTAGTAAAATAAAATATGCCACCTAATTAAATCAGGTTGAGTTTGGAAACTAAGGAATACAATACAATGTTAACACACAGAAGAAGCCAATTTACTGTGACTCAATGAGCCTCCCTAAGTGAATAAAAAAGTAACACTCAACTCGCTCACGAAATACAATCAGCAATAGTTTGTAAGAAAATAAAAGGTCGTGTATAAATAATGGAATATATAAAAAGTAAGTTTCTGTAACTCAACTCTTTTTTAACTCTTATTTAAAAAGGAACACTTTACCTAAATACGCCGAGCAATTTATAATTCTTAAGAAAAAAAAAGCAATACAATTATTTCAATATTTTTTTCAATAGTTAAATTTTATATGAGCATGCAGACATGGCTGAAATGTTAATAATTTTACTATAACTTTTACAAGCTTATGATTAAAATAAAAAAAAAATAAGGACTCTTCACATGATCTTGTATTTAAGGTATTATTTATTTATTTTTTATAAACCCTTATTATTTCAATGTACCTTACATGAAAATGTGGCTACTTCTACTTGATCCAGCTTATCATGTCGCCACTGTGCATTGTCCGTTGTCAATGTGTCCAGTACTGCAATGGACGGGAGTAATCCTTATCGCTGAACTTGGTAAGCCTACAACGTATCAATTAGATGAAATAGCAAATGGAAAATCTCAATATGTAAACAGTTTTTTTTTTAATAAATCGTAATATTTTAAATATTATGTAAAATTATAGATAAGTTTGACCGCGTTTTTTATTAGTAAGTATATATTTAAAAACAAATTATTTGTTGGAATATTTGTTCTGTGTATGAAATGTCTTGTTTTTTGCTATACATTTTGTGTTGAACTAATTCATTTTAGATATTTCTGTATTGGTACTAAACATAAAAATTTATTATTTAAGTCATACAAGAAGTGCAAAAGTAAATAAATGCAGTTCTCAGAAATCTAAAAGTTTTTAGTCTAACTCCAAAGTTAATACTATTTTTTCTTTTTTGACCGCCTTAAATTCGACTCCTAGTCATTATTTTATTTTTCATTTCTTTATTCATTGATATCTGTCAGTTTATATAAGATTTATTTTATTATAAATGCAGATAATTTTTTTAATACATATTTTTTACTAATTTAATAATAGGATAACACAACAACATCGAGTTACCTAACAACGTTTGAACTATAAGTAATAGATGGCTGATCAATGCATAGACTTACTTTTCTTTTGTAAATAAATAGATTTTACAAAATTCAAAGCACCCAGTCACCAGAAAAGCACTATCTTTATCACATAACATTTCTCGCGTGTTGGGAACCAAACCTACACCCTTTGACCTAACAGTGAGGGTCACTTACCACTACTACGCCAAGCGGGTCGTCAAATATATATTTTTTTTATTTAAAAAGTAGTTTTATAAAAGTGATCTTAAGTCATTTTACATTGTATGGGTATTTTGACTGTATTGAATTTGGAGTCTAATTTTCTTGGAAGAGGGATGAAATATGAAATAATTATTGTTAATTCCAATTAAAATTACGTTGAAAAAAAATTCGAACATTTAGTGTAATATATTTAAGGTCGCGGCGATAAAAGTCAGCTATTTCTTATTTCGATTTAAGAAATAGCTAAAATAGGTATGGGGTAACATTAATAGGTTGTAAAATATGTATGATATTTGTTGATAAATGTTATTCAACATTCGCGTTAAACCACACCATGACGAGACAAACGAAATTTAAAATCCAGATTAAATTACCTAAGAGCTTTGTCACTATTCAGTAAATCTGGATCTTAATCTTCATTAAGCAGAGACTGATATTAAATGGGAAGTGATTTAAAGGTCTCCCGGTGAATAACAAAAGCTCTATCAAAATCCGATTGCTCATTGAGTGCGGACTTTTCATTACCTGAATTTAGTGGAACTTGTGCTTTGACGTACCGATTTGAAATTAACTGTTTTGCCTATATATATTTCTGGCCTATACGTGTATTAACAGTTTTGTGGACAATAGACCCTGTGATGTTTAATTTTTCTCTATTTTCAAATATTGTTTTTTTCTTCAGTCTTGTTTTTATTGAAACGGTTACCATTAAAATTAAAAAACAAAGATGACTCGGCTTTAAACACTAACCTGTTTAAAGCTGAAACATCTTTGTTTATTATTTATTATTTGTAAATGATTTTTAGTTTATAAAACGCTACGGCTTATGTTAATCATAGTTTAACGTGCCTGTAAAATTCTATTTATGTTCTATAAAATTGAACTCGATCATGATCATGTGAAGAGACCTTATTTTTTTTAAATATAATCATAGCATGTAAAGTTATAGGTTTGACGTGGAGATGTTTTTTTTTTTGATTTTATAGTAATTTTCACCACGTTATAGTTTGTTATCTTTTATGTGAAGGAAAAGAAGATACTGATATACAATAGGATCACATGCTACTTGCATGTGATCCTATTGTATATCAGTAATTTAAAAATAGTGAACGCGTTAAGAGTACATGAGACGTAACAATCAAATAGTAAAATTATTAACATTTCAGCCATGTCTGCATGCTCATATAAAATTTAACTATTGAAAAAAATATTGAAATAATTGTATTGCTTTTTTTTTCTTAAGAATTATAAATTGCTCGGCGTATTTAGGTAAAGTGTTCCTTTTTAAATAAGAGTTAAAAAAGGGAGTTGAGTTAGAGAAACTTACTTTTTATATATTCCATTATATATACACGATCTTTTATTCTCTTACAAACTACTGCTGATTGTATTTCGTGAGCGAGTTGTGTGTTACTTTTTATTCATTTAGGGAGGCTCATTGAGGTCAAGGGTATATTGGCCGTCTTTTTCTTCTTCTATGTACTAACTTTGTAATTGTATTCTCTTGTAATTTCCCAAATCAACCTGATTAAATTCAGATGGCATATTTATTTCTTACTAACTTGTTTTTCAAACTACTTTACTGTACTACTTTACTACTGTAAATACTTATAAGTCGTTATTAAATAAAAATATTTTTTGTGTCAAGTAATTCTCTGAGGCCAACTGACTCGTCTTAAAAGCAAATCAAATTTTATCTCTGTAAACTAGGAGAAAATATCTGAAATACGCTCGAGCAGCGGCAGTGTGATTTATTTGTATGGTCGTTGAAATTACAACATTTTACCAATTTGCTGCACTCTATATATATATTATCTGTTGGAATTTGCAATATATTTGATATATTTCTTAACTGTTTATCAGAAATAGATTTAGCTATGTTATATCACATATCATTTGTTATGGCGGTAGTTTTCGTCGATTTTTTTAAACTTAAAAAATGTTTGCTCCTTTAAGGATCTAAACTGGTATCTATGTTTAATAATATTTTTATAATTATCCTGCCTCTTATCTGAAAGCTACTATTAACATTTATGGAAAAGGTTTTGTTTATTTGTACCTTACCTACTTTAACGGTCATCACTGTCTTAGTTTTATCCGCAAGATGGTGTGAAACAAATGTAGAGTTATCTTTGAAACTTGGTTTTTAAATATAAATATATCTGATTGTTGCGAAAAACAAGCCGTTCGTTATCATTTTCAAACTCTCATAAAATGTTGAAAACTTCTGTTGGTACACAATAACTGCAATAACTATATTTAAGATTTTTTTTGTAATTGCAAATGTTCTTTTTCATAATTGGTTGCATCGCATTGCTAACGATTCTATTTTGTATAAATATAAACTGCAGTTCACTAGCAAAATCAACCCCCAAAGATTTTTAGAAATATTTAGGTATCTTCAAAATTATTCAATATGAGGCATGCGAGTCTAGCCAAAGTTGTAAATTTTCCTTGACATAGCGAAGGCATCTGTGGGAGTGCTTTTACGATGGAAAATTATTGCGTAAGCTATGAACATGTTTGCCAAACACTTTTTGAAATTGTTCACAGGCGGAAATATAATGTTTTAATGGGTTAGTACTATTAACCTGTCTTGAATATTTTCTTCAAATATCAATACCTTATGTGATATTATTAAAGCACGCCACATTTAATACGTAACTATATTTTTACGTAAAGATGCTACTACGTATGAATTTAGTATAATTATAAATAAGATTATCACATTAAAATACACTAAAGTTTCTGAAGAAAAAGCCATTTTAGAGACGGGATTTTGAATGTTTTTTACAAACAACACAGTGTTTATATATTTTACTGTATATAACATACGGGTTAAGGTCGAAAACCCTCTAATGGATAGGGGTGTATTAGGGAAGGCCTATGTCCAGCTGTGGACTATCACATGCTGATGATGATATAATATACAGTGTGTATGTATACGTAGTGTTTAAGACACTACAAATTGAATGTATTCTTTTCTTGGACATTCGTGTACGTAAAGGCATATACTGAAGGCTATAACCAAATGCAAAATCATTACCGATTTAGTATTCTCACATAAATTATAACGTAACAATAGACATCACACTAGCCCAACAAAGTAAAATTTCATGTCAAATGTTTGGGCCACTGTATTGATCAAAAAACGCGTTGGGTTTAAAGATGTCAATAATCAACCGATATTATTATTAGATTCCATATTTGATCTGGCGTGGGGTATAGCCCTCCAAATATTCAGTGATATTCTTCGTCGGAAAAGAAGTTCGAAAAGATTTCCCCTCGTTTTAGAACAAAACTTGTTCTGGCACTTTTCCAACGTTGTCTTAACGAGAAACTGATAGCGTGGACTTATTTTTGAGGGCTACGTTCTTTGAACTGCTCTTCATTTTAAAAAATTTAAAATAACAGATTTCGGTAATAGTTTTGTACAGAGGTTGCGCGTACTTTATACTCCATGTAATTAATGCATTGGACGTTTAATTAATCCGTCTAGCTCAAAACAAGCGAGAGCTTAAACTTCATTTAGTGAAGCCCTATGGGAACACTTCATTGTCACAAGTCTTGCTATTTAGGCTAAATGTATCAGTGCGGTAAACAGGAATTGTTACGTACAGATTTTGTAGCATATAGAATAACAGATTCTTCTACTAAAATGTATTGTTTTCTTTCTAAATTTGTCTTCACATTTGATATAATTTCTTTGAATGGTTCATGTATTTGATGTGGCATACAAACTTATGCAATATAATGTTTAATAATAACAAAAGATAAGATAATGGCGCTTTAAAATATAAACGCCATACAATATACATCATAATTTTTTAACCGTAATGTTATTATGAAAATATGATCTCGTGTCATCGCATCGAACACAAATTAAATGGCTACCTATTCCACAACGACGAACGCTGAGGGCTCTAGCTACTCTTTTTACTTTTCTCAATACTCCTTCTTTGCCAACTTATAAGTCGTCCTTTTTCCAATTTCTCGATGAAACCAGTGTCAAAGATGTTCATTCTTCAAATAACTGTCTTCTCTTATGTCCCACTCATCGTACTGATTTCATTCACAAGTCTTTTCATATTGTATCTATTCTTCTGTGGCTACCTCTTGAGATCGGATTTGCTACAAGTCACGTTCCGTTTAAAGGCAAATTGTGCAAACGTCTTTTGAACGAGGTGTCGGTAGAGTATTCCTTGAACGTCAAAATGTGTATTTTTTGGTATATATGATTTTTATATTTATATATATAAAAATTTGGATGAGTTTTACTTTATACTATAAATAATATGAGATTAAATTTTACTATATCTAAAAGATGAATTATATGTAAAAAGAAAAAAAATCCCAAAACTGGTAAAATTTGTATCAAATTGGACTTCCTTATAATTAAAATTAAACAACAAAATAAATAAAAAAACATTGCTTTCGCCATAGAACTTTATCATTGCTAATTTTCGGGCACATTTCGGAGTGTTCCATTAAACGAGGTCAAGTTGTTATTGCGAGGGAGTAAGCAATTTTGCGCTAACGTTAAATATTCAATGCTTTGCATTTTATAGAGAATATATAATTTCCTATTTAATAGAAAGCAATTTTAAAACTTCTTTAATAGCACCATTAACTAAGGGCTAATTCACATAAAATCAACAGCAATTAAAAGATTTCAAGAAATTACGCTAGTTTTGAAACCCTATTTGAACAAATAAATAGATTTTCAAACTGTTTAATACAAATATTTTGAATATGTTAAAACCGGAGCAATGGTAGAGAAAATTAAGATGACTTATTTTTAATTTATGTTAGCCTTATTTATCACAAATTCAACACAAAATTATAAATTATATTGATATTTTTTTAATGGAAAGAAAGTGTAGAAGTGATCAATGATTAATAAATATTCATAATAATTAGTATTACCGAGGAATAAACGCATGAATATCTAAAAATCTACTGTAATATTAACAGTTTTACTAGTAATAGTTTCTAAATAATATACATAGTTTTTGTTGTTAACTACGAAGTTATGATTCTTGACTCTTGTCTATGGTTATTTTCATCTAACACAAAGTTTGAAAAGCTACCATTCCCACGAACTAGGTGATCAACACTTTTTGTTAAATCGAAGGGCCACTCGCCATACAGAAGGTTCATGAGTTAGTTTTCTTTTGTGTCACCTAAGAGTCGTCGACGATCGGTTGCAACAAGCGCAACAGGATACCAGACCTAGAACCGGTGTCCATGAGGTTACCGGTGATAATGAGATAGTTCGCCGCGTAAAGACCTAATACTCAGTTAAACTTGACCATAACGGTTTACCGATCCCAATTGTTCGAAAAGTATGACGGATCGTCATACTTTCGAACAATGAACGTCGGATGCCGTAAAAGTCGGTACAGCAATCCGCATTGGACCAGCGTGGTAGGGTATGGTCTAAAGACCCTAATGACCAGGGTGATGATGATGATGAGAAAAATTTTACTGTACCGAAGTGGTGTTTGAGACCTGACTTTTCTTGGGCATATTATAAGCTAGTGCCTATAACATAACCACGGTATTATGATTATATGTATTTGATTACACTCTCATTTTGTGGAAATGTCTCAAAGTTTATTGAGGGTAAAAAAAGTTACTTATCATTGTTATTCGCTGTAATGATCTAAATTTTCTCTTAATATAATTGAAAATCTTTTTTATAAAAGTAAATGCTGGATATTTAATCAAGTTACATTATGTTGTGTAACTTGTATTTACAGAAAAATATATCTACATAGGTAATTATTAGTTTGTTTATTTATTAAAACTTTTGCAATATAATGTACACCGGGATGTTGAATGTATATGACCGTCTGGGTGGGACACCATGGTGCCACTTACCGCAAAGCAGAGTGTGAAAACACTCTATTTCAGTTGCCAAGCCAAATTATTACTGGGTAAACGAGACTTAACATCCTTAATGTCTTACGGTGGCAAAGATACCACTGGTATTGCCATTGTTCATGGGTGTCGACCACTCCCATCAGGTGGCCCGAAGCCGTCCTGCTCTTCGTAAGGGCTAAAAAATTAAACACAGGCGAGCAAGCCTAGGCATTTTCAACACAAAGGTGTTTACGAAATTATGGTACCTAGTAAGCAACAAGCAGACTATAATTTACACGACATATACGACATAGACAAGAGTCAATAATCATAACTTCAAGTTAACAAAAAAAATATTATATTATTTAAAACTATTACTAGTAAAACTGTTAATATTACAGTAGATTTTTAGATATTCATGCGTTTATTCCTCGGTAATACTAATTATTATGAATATTTATTAATCATTGATCACTTCTACACTTTCTTTCTATTAAAAAAAAATTAATATAATTTATAATTTCGTGTTGAATCTTCGATAAATAAGCTTCCTATAAATTAAAATAAGTCGTCTTTTTTTCTACCAATGCTTGCTCCGGTTTTAACATATTCAAAATATTCGTATTGAACTGTTCAAAATCTATTTATTTGTTCAAATAGCGATTCAAAACTTGCGTAATTTCTTGAAATCTTTTAATTGCTGTTGATTTTATGTGAATTAGCCCTTAGTTAATGGTGCTAATGAAAGAATTTTAAATTCTTTCTATTAAATAGAAATATATATTTTTATAAAATGTAAAGTATTGGATATTTAACCTTGAGTAAAATTACTTACCTCTCTCAAACTTACCTCGTTTCATGGAACACTTCAAAATGTGCCCGAAAATTAGCAATGATAAAGTTCTGTGACGAAAGCAATGTTTTTTAATTTGCATTTTTGTTGTTTAATTTTAATTACAAGTGAAGTCTCAATTTTGATACCAGATTTTTAACAGTTTTTGGTGATTTTTCTTTTTACATATAATTTATGATGCAATATTTATACGGCAACGATCTTATAAAAGAAGAGAAAGTTACGAATACATGTAATATAATTTCATAATGTTAGACCTCGGAAACAAAAGCAATCGAAAGGTTAAAGAGTTACTTATTAAATCGGTTAATATTGTAAGTCTAAGTAATTCTAAAGAAAATTCCGTTACATAACCATTTTAGCAGATATTACCACAGGATAAAAGGGTTATAAATAATAAACTGCCTCCGTAGCCTAGTGGTATAGGCGTGTGCTTTAGAAACCGGAGGTCGTGGTTTGAATCCTGCGGTACCAACAAATTTTCATTGTTGTTTCCTGGGGGAAATTTGGGCCAATCACCAGTTGTCTGAAAAGTGATGATCCATGCGTCGGATGGGCATGTAAAAGTTGGTCCACCCAACACTTGCATTGACCAGGTGGGGCATGGTCCAAAACCTAATGGATGGGATGTTTGGGGAGGCCTTGTCAGCAGTGGACTATCACAGGCTGATGATGATGATGATGAATAATAATGAATAAAAACAATCTATTATCACCAGTTATTTACAAACAAGAGAATCCCCATTAGGATGTTACAAACTTTTGGGTATCCTTTTATCATATGAATATAATAACTATTTGTATCTAAATTGGTGGTCGGTTTTATTCTCCGTTGTACTACTATTTATAAAGTCATAATAGCGAATTATGGTTTAGTTAAATGTACGGACTGTGAAGATCGAGGTTTCGTATGCTGGACACTTAATTACAACGGTAAAGGACTCATGGTGGATACTATTCGTTATTATTTTTGACAAGTTTGTGTTTTTTAGTTATTTCCTATGCTTTAATCAGGCTGGGCGCGGGATCAAATTAGATTTTCCGTAAGAAAAGTAAGAGAAACCACCACCCTTAGGGAAAATCGATTTTATCGGAATATGATGACACCCGAACTATAAATGTATATGTAACGTAATGTATAGGTATAGTATTAAATGGGTGCCACTTTCATATCTACAAAAATGAAACTTTTTTGTCAAACGTCAAAATAAGTAATATCATCGATCATGATGTTATTTGAGAGAGCGTTTTAAATCAATCAACTTTTCCGAAATATAAAAAATAACTATTGCATATGTGTACAATTATTTTATAATATTTAATTCTGATTTCGAAAATATGGCAAATTCAAGCAGCATTACGAGGCAGCTGTTTTTTTCTACTTTAAAAGTCTTAAGTTTACAAAATATCGTGTACCTACAATATGGCTCACAGGTGCGGATAAACAAAAAAAAAGTTCTAAGTAATTTATGACAATGTGTAGGTTGTAAAACTACCGGGTCAACAAGTTCTTTATAAAAATCATATCGCTATTAGCTTATGTTATATATATAAATATATATATATATATATATATATATATATATATATATATATGGTTATTATATATATGGTTATATATATACATGTACATTAACAAAATATTTAAAAGTAGAAATATATATCATCATCCACCTGTGTTGTTCACTGATGGACATGGCCTTCTGACGCTTTTCCATTTAGGGGGTTTTTGACCTTATCCCACCAAGCTAATCCGATGCATACATCCGTTTTCAGACAATTGGGTGATCAGCCCGAACTGCGCTAATCAACTAGGAAGAAACAATGAAAATTTGTTGAGTACTCGTAGGATTCGAACCCACGACCTCCGATTTCTAAAGTACACGCCCTCACCACTAGGTTTAGCATTTTTGAAATAATGCTTTATATCCACTAATGCATTTTAATGATGATAATTCCTCTAAAGGTAAAAAGTTGTTGAAAATTGAAGTATCTTGGCTTTTCATTTGATTTTTTTTTTTAAATAATTACTTTCAGGAACATAAATATTGTAACTAGGCGACAGAATGGTCTCTTGTAACTTTATTAAGATGTTTTTAAATTTTCCCGAAAAGTTGAATTAAATCTTTTTTAAAACAAAATTTACACCCATTTTAAATTCTGTAACTTCAGTACTGCAATGGCTTCAGTCGAGTTATTTCATTTGCTTGAGCTTTCAAAAAATTTCATTGATATACTCTATTTTATTAATTTTATTTTATTTAAAAATATTATAATACATTATCTCTAAATTCGTTGATTAAAAAAGCTCAGCCAAAATTTACGTACAAATTTTAAAGCATAATATTGTTAAGAATTGTATATAATTCAACATATTTATTAGAAAGAACACTATGTGTTCTTCAATAAAATTTAATTCCTTTACCTATATTGATTGCGACATATTTCAGTCAATTTTGATTTGGAATAAAATGCAAACATTGTAACCTATGAACCAAGTAGTCATACATCTCATACAATCTGATCTCTATACAAAACCAACTCAAGGGTCGGAATTTTTTTCCATAAAACGTCTGTTATATAATTTAATGTGAAAATTTAAAATGATAGAAAAAATGTGAAGTTTCTCTGTTTGATAACCAGGTTAAAAGTATGTTTCATATTCATACGAAAAAATATAGAAAATGAAAATATCGAAAGAGAGAAAAATTGAAAGATCTACTTGCGAAGACATTTATAAACGATCGACGATACAATACGTCTATCAGAGTGCTGTGTTGTTTTGTGTTTACTTTATAAGAGCTAAGCATAAAATAGTAACCAAAACAATTGTTCAGCCAATTAATTCTTGGTGCAATTGTAAACAAATTAACCAATAGCAACTACGTACTTTTGTTTTAATGCTTTGTCATTATCTGTTTGTTTAAAGATTGACAAGTCATGAAAATTGATGATAAGAAGCTATTGTCGTCAAAATGGCCATTTCGTCGCATCTGTTTTACACTTTTTCAGTCTATATTTACTAAAAAGAAAACTCTTATCTATATTACGATTATTAGATCACAGACTGCAATTATTACTAAAAAATATACATCAAAAGAATACATATAGAGATATAGTTATAGAATTCATAAAAACTCTTATATAAACCCTTTTGAAATTACTTGTATCTAACAACTCCTTGAAAATTCTATATTTTAATGTGAAGTCATTAAAATGGAATACTTTAAAACGACCCTACAATATTTTGTTATATAACCAAAAAGTTATAGAGCCTTATTTTTTCCTAATAAATTTGGTTATAAAATAATAAGAGATATATTGGTTTAAAACTAGCCCCTGTCGTAATAATGGACTCAAAGGCTTGCCTTCGTAGTTTTTAATTACGCCTTTACATTAACTACAATATTTTTTTTGTTGCAGCGTCAGAAAGAATTCATTTTGAGAAGAATTTTCGAGTATATAGAAGAAAAGTAAAAATATTTCGTTACAACATTAAAAATAAAACATATAGTATAAAGAATAGTACCTGTTTATAAATATCATGGTTCAATATTTTTTTTATGCATACGTAGGCAGACGAGGCAGTCGGGGCCACCTGATGGGAAGTGGTCACCGACACCCGACGCGTTGACAATACCAGGGTATCGCCGACGCGCTGCCTACCCCAAGACATAGGTGTTTCTTTTTACCCTCTCTATCTTGTTCCCAGTAACACCGCTGACGGTGCCTTCAAACCGGAACGCGGTGTTTCCACTACTGCTCGGCAGAAATAGGCACGGTGGATCACCAGACGGTCTCCTGTAAACAGGGGATCACCGTAAAAAATAAATAAAATGTTATTGATCAAACAAAATAGTTTTAAATTATAATTTTAAAAACTTATGATGATATTGACAACAAAACGTATTTGATTAATATAGTAATATAACGAAACTTTACTTTATAAAAATTTATTGTCATTTTATTGTTGCTCCTGAACGTCACACTGTTATTTTATTAAAAGGATATATATATAGAATATTTGTATTGTATTGTTAAAAAATTCTTCAAAATTAAAATTCTTCAATTTGACACATTTGGCGTAAATGAGAGTAACCTTAACCGAATAAAGAATTTTTCATTGCAAATAAATAACAATAGAAAAATTCTACACAAAATCAAAAAATGTGACAAATTTAAAACAAAATACAGTGTGACATAATTTCAAACGAATGGCCGATCCAAAATGATATACATAAATGTGAAAACGCCTTCGTTAAAGCTTGGAGCTGCAATGGACCCATAGAAACCATTGTTTCCTAAAAACTGAACGATACAATTGTAAAACAGTTTTCGCTTTTCAGATCTTTATCACAAAAAATCAAAAACCTTTGGCATTTTATTTCATTAATATAGACAGGACTGTTTTTGGGAAGTAGCTTATTGCTTTAGTAAATATTATTACTTTTATATAATATATCTTTTAATATATAAATGAACATTACAAGTTATCTATACATGTATATGTATTAACTGAGTAATTTCAATATTTATGTGCAATAAATATACCCACAGGTAACAAATAATGTTATTCGCCAAATACGTTAAAACGACCACATTAATATCAGCTAAGCTTTGAGCGGATTATACTGCCAAGAATGATTAATTAAAGCGATTATTAAATCTGACACAGGATATCCAGAAGGGAAGTACGCAACATAGTTCTTCCCTGAGTAAAGTATTGCTACCGCATAAAAGTTTATAAGCTATATTGCATTTAATAAAATGTAACCGTAAAAATAATGTTTAGATATAATTTAAGATTCCGGCTTTGTACGTTCTAGTTATATTATTATTAATGTATAACATGAAACCAAGTCTTTATTATCCTTTTTAGCTCTCTGTCCTTTCCACTGCGTCCGTCTTTTTTAAACTACTTTAGGACAAAAATATAACACATAAAAAACGTGGCAAAAAGCTCATTTTAATCATGGTTTTACGTTAAGGCATTATTGAGTTATTCTCTTGTTTTTGATATAATTCATGAACAATTTTATTTTCAAAGTATTTTAACAGTACTTTGTGCCCATATTATTAAAAAATATAGAAAATGCATTCAGTTTAACAAAAGTATACAAAACTTCAATGATACGTATTCGAGATACTGAAATAAATGTGCCCGCGTTCCCACAGGCATCGGAATATCCATTCGACCCGCATCTATTGTTCGCTAAAAAATGAATGTGCTCTTTTAAAAACACGTTCCGCTTTAGAGTGTTTTGTCGAAAATAAATAAAAATAAATCATTCCAATAAAAATTAATTAAAACAAAACAAACAGACCACGACTGCTCCATGAGATGTCCATAAAATATGATTGAATATAGAAATTTACGCGATAAAATCCGTTGAAGTCATTTCATTAAGCGAAATTAAATTTTTAAGGCATGTCCTTAAGTAAGTTAATTTACGGGCATCTTTGAGATCAGTGAAGGGACCTTGGACGTTTATATCAGTATTCCAGAGTTTAGCTGAAACAAACAGACAGACGACAGACAGCAAAAGATTATCAAAGAGTTGTTTTGTTATACGTACCTGCGATATATAACAATATACACATTTTTTTAGAATTTACATTGTATAGAAGTACATTTGCAAAGTTGTTATCATTATCGTCGTAATTGCACTCATAGAAATCCTATGTACAGCGTAAACAAATGCTTAAATTGTCATTGGTTAATTACAATTTAAGTCTGTAACCGGCTTAACTTTTATGGTTTGCACGCTGATGAAGCATTGAGCTGGGCACATAGATTGCTGAAATAAAAGCCCCTCCAAAGTTAAGAAAAGATAATAAATTCTCGAGTGGCAGCCTCATGCTGGCATGCGCTGTGTGGGACAATCTCTTACGATTCCTACGAGTCAGGTAACGCAGAAGGAGTGGAGCCAGGGTTTAGGCGGCACAGGATCGTAACACTTGGCGGCTCTA
The DNA here is from genome assembly GCA_029286875.1 of Lamproptera curius. Lineage (NCBI taxonomy): Eukaryota > Metazoa > Arthropoda > Insecta > Lepidoptera > Papilionidae > Lamproptera > Lamproptera curius. The sequence goes on from JAGSMT010001951.1 coordinate 23,114, forward strand.
AGAAGACCTATGCTGCCAGCAGTAGACTTTAATATGCCGATACGACGATGATGTAAACCGTCTTATTCATGACCAGTATATCATTATCGCCATCAATTCCTGTTTAATCGGCAGACATTGTTCTCAAGCACAGTAAACAAATTAAAAACTAATTATAGCTATTATCAGAACATTAAACAAAACCCAACTATTACTATCAACTGCCTGACATCTTACCGTGTCTATTTAAAGTCCCCGGCTAAATACACGTGCAAAAGCTAAATAACAAGAAATCGTGTAAATACCTTAACATTTAAATTCCTCGTTTTATGAGATGATAAAATATTTCTAATAATGTAAATTATATATATTATTAAAAGACATTCCACTCTCTATAAATTGTTCAGTCCACGATACGAAGTTTAAGCTTATCATATATTTTAAAATTTATGATATTATTTATGCATGTATTGATTTGTTCTAAGGATTTATAAGTGTAAAACAGATTTTGTTTTAATATCACATTATGTATATATAAATTTTTAAATTCATAAAAACAAATAAATTTTGTTTGTTTTTGGAATAGAGATTTTTAAAAAGATTTCGTGTAGTTGTTTAAAATATGAAATATTTTTACATATGCACTTAATATTATAAATAAATGAGCTTAGTCTGCCTAATTTTTTTTATTTAGATTTTAATTACCCTTGATTAAATTTCGAATTTCAAAGTAACTACGTAAAAATTAAATGTTTTGTATATACATCCTTCATTAAGGTCCTGGAGTCCACGAGTTACTGGGTCGAAAATAGCCCGTATCCTTTGCCACCTAAATGTTTAGATTTCACGAAATAACAAATACCACCTTAACTCCAGCTGAAAAAACGCAACATGAGCAAATTGATTTAGAATTGTATTATATTGATTTAGCTAATTTGTGAAAATTATGTTTGCTGTTTCAGAATATTTGATATAATTTTTAACCTAAATGACACGTGTTTTTACTATGCTCTTAACAACACGAGATAATACCTTATATAGGGTTTAAATATGATTATAGTATAAATTTACAGAAATCTTTAAAGGTACAGAAAACCCAATTATTTAAACAATACTGGCATGCATAACCTCAATATTTTATACTTTGACTATAAACATTAATAAATACTTCACGTTTGGCCACTGTTAATTTTTTAAATACATAAGGACATGTACCACAAATATTTTAAATTAAACAGTACATGTAGTAACTTGAATACGTCCTTATTATGATTAGTGGTATGTTATTTTGTCTTCGCACATATAAATTGAGATAGTGCTAGGCGTCGGCATAACCTTATAGCTCAATTTGCTTCGTCGAGTTCTCATTAAGGCTGTATTTGTAGGAATTCCTCTCGGAAAAATTTCAAACGGTCAAAGAAATGAGACCACTTTGTACGAAAAGAAACTTGCCTAAATTTATCACTACTGGCGTTTAGACGATTAAAACTTTTGCCTAATACTTCAATTAATGTAACTATCAAACTTATTTGATGTTAGCATCCTAATGTTTTATTACTAGCTATATTTAATTTAAGGGCATTATTGTTTGTTTATAAATAGCATTGTACTTGACAATAATTGAGCCAGCGGAAAGAATCAGTGATTGAGGAAAAACAAAATAGTAATAAGAGACAACAAGAAAATTACGTAACGTAATCATTCTGATCACTCATGTTCTAATTAATTGCGTCCTCGTCCATATTACGTTTACTTAATGCGTTTTTTGTTTGTATTTCCAGGCAGGCACAGAAAATTATGTCGACGCTCCCCGCGAATAATCCAGTAACATGAAAATCCAAAGTTTATAGCGGAAACAAAAGACCAATGCAGCATGAGTATAAGTAAAAGCATAAGTAAAAATGCGTTGCACGATTAATAAAGATGCAATATTTCTCATCATCATCGGCCTGTGATAGTCCACTGCTGGTCATAGGCCTCCCCTAATACACCTCCATCCATTAGGGGATTTTGGACCGTATCCCATTATTATATTATTATGCAATATTTCTAATCGGAATAATTTGTCGCTGTCACAATGAAGGTGTTTTTTTATGATAGGTGTGTTTGTTTTTTGTAATAAAATATATAAAAGTTACTTTATTGCTTTAACCTTGATTTATCTCTTATATTAAGTATCCTCAACAGGGAAGAAACAAACAGAGACATTTTGTCAATCTTGGTGATATAGTCTTTGAGTAGTCTATGACATTCCATCAATTTGTTTTTTTCACGTTGAAAATTTTTAGTTAATTATGATTTATTTAAATCAGCAGTTTATGTCCATATATTAAATTATGATTTTTTTATACAATCTTTCACTATCCATGGGACTATGTCAATTTTCGTGACTAAATTGCAAAATATTTGCGCAAAAAGTACGAAACGACACAATCTAAAATCGCTGTTAGGTTCCTATTTTCTATTTAAAACACTACAATAATGTTTAATATGACATTCGTTTCGAAGCTGTATAACTTATTAACAAAATGGAAGAAATTTTAGTCAGTCATATTTGTTAAGCCTTAACTGTTGGTTCGACCCGCATTTTGTCAATCGAATCCAAAATGTTTACTTCGTTCATGAAAAAGTCTCTCCTGTGGCTAGTAATAATTTCCAACATCTTCAAAAAAAAAACATTTTAATTCGGTAAAGGTATAAATATTAAATTCCGTCCATTTTTACACAAATGTATGGTCAGATGCAAACTTAATTTCTACAACATCTCTCAAAGGTAATAATAATTTTTAAAGCGTAAAACGGGTCTGGGTTTGAATCTGGGGACTCAACAATTTTCATTGTTGGTTGTTGGTTAGGAAATTGGGCCCGATCACAATTGTATTGGGTAAGATGATCCATGTCGGTTGGATTAAAAGTATCACCACCATTGGATCAGTGGGATACGGTCAAAACCTCCCTAATGGATGGGGTGTATAAGGGACCATGTCCAGCAGTGGATTTACAGGCTGATGTGATAAAAGTGATACGATACAAAATATTTCTGATAAGGGAAACATCTTTTGTCTTCTTATTAAAACATTCCTTTTTCCCCTGAGACTAAAAAAGTTGATGTTTTTATTTTTATGTTTTTCATCCGCAACTGGCCCATATTTTAATATAAAGTACATTCCATCTGTTCTTCCCTATTCAACCTGGAAATCCTTTACAGAAACAGTCTGGTTACCACCGGGTGCCTATTTCCTGCATGCATGAAACATGCTGTGTTCCGGTTTAGCGCACCAGGAAGTATTACTGCAAACGGACTTAACCCCTATTTCCAGGCGCGCGTTGGCGATAACACTGTTAGCTGATAAACGTCGGTGACCCCCGCAGGTGGCCTATCTCGTCTGCCTGAATACTATAAAAATGTAACTTAAATTTAAGAACCGCTACTCCCAAAGTTATTTAAAATGTTTCTTTATGTTATAGAGTTAAGGTTAATTTTTACCTTTTTATTTCATCAACAAAATAAAATAGTTCTGATAGGATATACTTAACTGTCAGATAGAAACAAAAGTCTTTATCATTTGTGAACTATGTAAGGATTATAAGAAACGATGTACACCAAAGTTATGTTACAACAAACTTTTTTAATACATTTGTTATAAAAGAATTTTTAACAAATTTCAAAATTAATCAAGGTCACATACAAATGTTTTCAAAATATTTCTTTAAATGAGATGTTACTTTTCAACGACAATGTTTTAAGCAAAATTGAATCATGATTGAACAAATCTTAATACCGCCCGTATAAGAAATTTTACTAAGGTTTCCTTATAAATTAAATCTACTGCTGATAATTAAAAATTTTTTTAAGACAGTGTTTTACTTTGAAATTTCCAAAAACACAAGATGACCTTCAATAAAACAATTCCGTTATTCATTGCTCACGGAAAAGCCATCAAATTTAAATTCCCAAAAATGATCCGACTTTAAGACATTTGCGTAAAAATGATGCGGTGTTATTCTTTTTATCTATTACTTACTTAAATTAAATTATACAGCATAATATCAGCGTTCAGTTTTTATTGGTAAAAACCCCCAAACTGGATTATTAAATATAATATTTACGTACAATTTATTTGAAGTAAAGCAACTTTCTGGAAACATGTTTTAATAGTGGTTTAACCAAAGCATTTGGGTTAGGATCAACTTAAATGACAAACAATTAAAAATTTTGAAGACAAAGAGCATTATTCCATTATAAATGCGTATAAATCTTCTAAAAAATCTTATAATAGTATATACTTTGCTAGCCATAAATGTTCACTAGCTAATGTTCCAGCTATTTCAACCTTTCAAATTGGAATGAAGTTGTTCAACAGCTAATCGTTCCAGCATAACAAACAAAATCTTGAAGGGGTAATTATTTCTATATAACTTATCTTCAGGCACGAGCTGGTGGTTCAAATATGCTATTGTAAAGTTCAGCAGACGTACTAAGTGGTGCCAACATTAACGATAACTTTACCTCATGCTGTACAGACTGTAAAAAATTTCGGCATAATATTATTCTAATCTAAAGCAACGTCTGAACTAAGTTTCACGTTCTGAAAGATCCATCTTCTTATCCCTCAAATTTCGTAAATTAGTTTAATCCTTAATTTTGTTGTTCAATATTTAATTGCCGCTTTAGCTAAAACATTTGAATGATAAAATATTTTAACATATTTGTTTACAACATGATATTGCAGGACGATTTATTCAAGAACCTATTCAGCATCTTTAAAAATAAAAATACTGAATAGGATCATGAATGGTTATAGATTGTAAAAATTGTATTTGTACTTTAACGCCTAAGTTACCCTTTTCATCCATTAGGTCAGTTTACCTTCCCATGACCAGGCAGGTCTGAACTAGGCAAATTTAAATATATTTTGGACAATGGGTAAATCCATTAATTCTAATTTTCTTAAATAACGCTGTCAACGTACAAGTGTATCTTTGAAAGCATCTACTTAACTTACCCAATTATTATAATTAACAGGTTCAGATGCATGATTCAAATTTCTGTGCGGCTGTGTTGATCGGCTATCAGATTGGAAATTCATAATGTGGAGCAATGAGATATACAGACCGATGTACTGGTATTGACGCGTGAAAACTTCATATTTCATTTTAATTTTACTTATCAAACCCTTTTTAAATAAAACAGATTGATTAGATAATTAAATTAGCGGTTAAATCCCGCCTAGCGTTCCCAAAATCGTACCAGGTTTGGGGTGCAACTAACCGGAGAGTTTTCCCCTTTCCCACCGTTACCATGGTCGCTACCGTGGCCAGGAATAGTGGGATCACCGGGAACCAGGTGCCACCTTTGTTGGCAATCAATAAAAAGGAGTTGCTCATAATTTCCACGCAGGTCAGGCGGATTGGCAATTGTTGATAATTTAATATGCTCTTGTACTGCTAATCTTTCTTACTCCCACTGCAAAGCCGATCAGCCACATCCATACGCGTGTTTTTATCTAAAAACTAAGCATATTTCTTTTTATGACAATAAAATATAAAAACAAAATATAAATCATAATGGGGTTTTTTTTAAAAATGTATGTATTTTCCACGTTTCCTCGTTTATTCTTAATATAAAAAGAAATATACAAAAAGTCATTGTTGAGCCAAAACTCGGAAATTAAGGTTTTCCAAGTTTGGGCAATCCTTCCACAATACAGAACCACAATACGACTATTTTATAATGAATGTAAAATCTGATTCTTTTCTTTTCTAATATAAAATTTTATTTGTTTGCCTGTGGATTAAAGATTGTTTAAGTTGTTCAGTGTAAGTTTATTTTTTTAAACACGTGGTGTTTTTTAGGCAAATTTAAACCAACAAATTTATTTTTCATTCTGAATGTACATTACATGCAGACAAACTGCACTGTTTTTATTCTCGATAATCAAAACGTGACAAGTTTTCGTGGAATTAATATTCTAAATTAATATATATTTTTTTTAATTTAGCAAATACGGCGTTAACATGATAAAACTTTGAATTTAATGTTTATTATTTAATGAACGTGATGCAAGACTTCGTATATGTATTTTCAATATATAAAACAAAATATGAAAAACACAGCAACATGTAAATAACATAAAATTATCTCCTCAGAATGTGTCTAGTTCCGTAGAGTAAATAAAGTGAATGTGTATAAGGAAAAGACTAATAAAATATCATTATTAGTGTATAATATCTAACAAATTTAAAAGTATTAAATGTATTCGTTGCATCTTTTTGTTATAACGAACAACAGTAGTAAAAAAAAACAATAAAATAAATCTAAATAGATAACATTATGCTCAAACTCTATATACTTTCGAAACAAACTATAGTTAAAGTCAAAAGCTAGGAATTACATTAACACCAAATAAAACTACAATTTGTCCCTATTTGAAACTAATTTATTGCTTAAATCGTTTTATAATCATAATACCAATTAATAAGTAAAATATTTTATATAAATATCATGACATAAATTTATTTGAGAAGGCTGTACAAATAATTTAGCTGCAATAAAAATTGGAAACCTCAAGTGTAATCACGAAAATACATTCAAGATGAATGTTTGAGAGAAAAAACTTTCGTTAATTTGTATGAAAACCCATAATAAAACAAGTAATCAAAGCAGCTAAACCATCACACGATCTTATTTATGCGTGAATATTTGAATTTTCTTTAACATATCCTTTAACTTTTATTATAAAAGAAGAAACAAGTTAAATTTGTTTCTGGGTAAATTTATATATAAAATAAACAGTTTATTTGTTTCGACCCATTTATCATAAACACTAATTTATGATGTTAATCGATAAGTGGAAAAATATCGATAAACGCTTTGACTTTAAGACAAAGCCACAAAGATATTTGTTTTGAAATTCGGAAAATCTATTATAACTCTAAATTTGACCTAGATAAAGTTTAATAAAATATTTAAGATTTAAAAATTCATTGAATAAAGGATATTTTACAAGAACTACTAAAAAATTTCATATTAATCATTCGTTCGGAAATGTCAATAGGTCAGGCTCTTTGATTCAATCTTGTACTCCCATTTCGTTAATTTACTTTAAAAAAAAATAAGACTTGTTGTGTTATACAAATAAGCTTTTTTTATACGTATTTATATTTTTTATTACAACTGTTTTCAAACGATCTACTGTATAATATCGTAAATTGTTTTTTTTATCAATATTTGATGAAGGGCATACAATTAAAGACTTATTATGGCAATATTTTCACGCTTTGCGTTGCTTTTACTACGTTTACCATTTTTTTACATGTACCATTTTTTTTCGACAAAATAAATATAACATAAGTAGGTAACAGTGATAATGTAGCTTTCAGTCAATAAAATATTTTTAGATTGTTTCAGTAGCTTTTGGTTTTTACTTCTTGCGTCCATAAATGTTGTATATAAATCTCAAAGTAGTTTTGTTTCTATATACAGAAAAAAAAAAGATTTTAATGATCATTATATTTTTCTACTGCTAAAATTAGTCAGCAGTGGCCAAACTAATGAATAGTGATCAATTACGCCTATGACACTGCATACAGAATTAATTATAGTCCTGATTACGTGTGATAGGATGTTACGTCTCGTTTCTCCGTAAATACAGTACTATGGTGCCTTTAAACCGGAACACAGTAGTATTTGCAACTTCATAGCCTTTGCAGCAAGTAATTAGGGCCTTGGCGTCCAGAGATGGTCTCTTAAAAGGACCTACCATACATATAATAATTATAACAACTGTAAATGCAAAAAAATATTATTATTTTCCTATAGGTTTAGAGCCTAAGAGTGGGTTATATTGGTGCTGTGCCAAGTTCGAATGCGGTAAGCAATTATGCAGTTCAATTTCAATAGAAGTTTATGTGACATCACTGAATCATATTATATGTAAGCTCATTAAAGCCGTCTGATAATTGATAATTTATGAACTAGATAAAAACCTGAAATTTGTTTTTGAAGTTATACTTTTTGGCGCTAGAAAAAAATGATGAGAGTGAAATTTTAAAGATACGGCACCTGTGAATAACAATTACCACAGTATAAGCCGCTCTTAGTTAAAATTGTAGCTATATACTTTTTCAAGTGCTCCAATATAATTGGTTAATCTATCCGTATGTATTATTTATTGATATAAATTAAAATACTTTTATTTAATATAATTAACTACTAAATATTATTAGAATGATACTGTTACAATATTATTTTGGTTTTTAATATCACAAATAAAGAAATAAATTTAATAAAATATTTAATAAAGTTTGTAATCAAAATTAAAATTGAACATCAATTACAATATTAATTTTTATTTTGTATAAATTGAAAATAATAAATATTTCATAAAAATAACTAAATAAATGTAATGAAAGCTTTATAATGAAAGTGAATCATGCAAATTTTAATAATAAAAATAATCTTAAAACAAACAACTTAAATCTGATTTTGAGATCTTACTTTTATCAAATAAATAATAACTGTAATATAGTATTTAACATTAAAATTAGAAATCTTACATATATTTTACCATAAATTAAATTATTATAAACATTTATAAAATAAATAAATAAATTTATGAAAACTTTATTGTAAACTAAAAGTGATTTTAAATGTACAGAATTCAATACAAATATTTAAGAATGGATCCATACTCTTATAGACCTTGATTTTGAATTATTATTAAAATTTATTTTAATAATTTAGAATAATAATAAACATTTAAATTAAATTTTTATTTAAGATCTACAAATCTTAGTGACCCTTTTTTATTATTACGTTGATAAAATTTTAAAAGTTAACCAGTTCAATGTAGAAGATTGAATATCCGATCGCTACGATTAAAATCCACCAGTTTTTTGAGCTTTAGGTAGTCAGGACGATTTCTCATCTGTAACCCACGCATTTATTTAAATTCATTCTCAACAAGTAAATGAAATCTTGATATGGTTACGGAACTATACCATGAACACAGCCTGTAGTTTGGTAAATCCGTACTTTATGCCATCAAGTACAGAGTTCCCATCACGTGACGATAATGCACCCGGACAGCCCCGGATTATAAAGTCGCCTATTTTCATGCAAAGGAGGATTGAGAACTCATGAATTAATCCCTCCGGTCTCCACTCTTCGTGAGCCCCACTTGCAAGTCGACAGATGAAGCGTTCGAATCTAAACCTATCTCTTTATTAGACATATGAAAGAAGAAGTGCCTCTACTAACAGTTCTACACTAGAAAGATCCAAAGGTGCTATTTGCATGACAAACATCACTAAATGCCATCTAGACCGCAGTTCTTAGCTTCACGGTACTCAATATGAGTACCCCTACATACGAAAACAGCGAAACTTTGGGAAACCTATCCTTACATCTACTCCACCACCTTAAAAACGTAATTGCTACGTACATAAAGTTTTTTAGTGAAGGTATTCGTTTTAAAGGTGTATCCCATTGTCACACACTTTAAGATATTTACATATATTACAAAATGTTAAATACTGTTTAATTCGCTAATTAATTAATAATTTTTCAGAAATAACATATTCATCATTTTGAATTTTATTTCTTCGCTTAGTGACGTTCGCATCAAAGCTATATTTCTAATTACTAATATTTTAACACTGAACAAACATCGATATGTTTATCAGATTAATTAACACTAATTATTCACCAATGAGTCGTTCATAGGATATCTTACTGAGAATAGTACCAAAGACGTACATACTGAGTGTGAATTAGACAGACGAAGGCGAATTAACTCATTTTGTACGCTTACAGCCTTTGTTTGACAATGTATCATAAGTTTAATTGGTAACTACAAGATTATTACAGACATACAATGACAATTTCATTCAACTTCCTAGTTGATAAATGAGCTCTTGCTTTACAAGTTAGGTCTAATTAAAAAACAATTTTCGTGTGGGAAACTTTATAATGAAAATTACTTTTTTCAAATGATGGTATAGAGTTTCTAAATTATTTATTATACTATATCGTTTATTGATAATAATCATTACATAAATTTCTAAGAACTGTACTAAAATAACAAAATGGTCCTTTTCAGTTAAGAGTAATCACTTGATGAAGGAACCATAGTTTTTAAAATAGAAACTAACATCTAATTAATTTATCATAAAATCTTTACTTAGCATACATGTTTTTTCAACTCGAGACCTCAGGTCAAAGCGACAATTCATCCGTTATTTGTACTTAAGCTAATGCTTCTTCAACTTCTGTTCAAGATTTGGACATGTTCCAATAGTCTTGTATTACAGAGTATTGGATAGATGTTAGCCTACACTTGAATGTCTTTTGAGAACCATAAGTCTAACGAAAGTATGTTGATCATTTCGTCGTATTGCCATGAAAAATCCAGTGTGGCTCCCATAAAGTTTAACTTTTGCTGCTGATTATAATACCTATGTTTGCACTCGTCCGAAAAATTTTTATAATCTGATCGAGCTTTATAAACTCAAGTTTCAATTCGTTCAGATTTTCAGGCAGTCAAATCGTATTTTCCAGATTGTCTGAAATTTGCGGATAATATAGGCTGGCAGTTAGAGAGCGTATCATCAATAGTGATTCTTTCAAAAATCTTATTCATGCTTATCGTGATCAATCTCGATCTTTACATGATAAGGACACCCTATAGGTTTTTGTCCATCAGTCTATTCTTTGGTCTAGATCGTGGCTTTGCCACCCATCTTTGGCTGATTTCTTAAAGCGGATTCATTAGTAGGAATGCCTCCTTCGAAATTACGAGATGTGACCTGCATTTTCTCCCGTACATATGCTTCATTCGTTGCAGTTCCTGTACCCATGGAGTTTGCACTCCCAGGACATACGTAGGAGCAGATAAGTAGTTTAAGCCTAAGTACCTACATATCTTTCACATCTCATCGGTATGAGGAATTGGTTGCATTGGATAATTTTCAGGTGACCATTGGTCAGTTTATCCGAAGGCTGTAACCACACTGAATGATACTTCAATCTACATTAATGCAATGAGATTGTTGACATACGTAACCTATTTTGGTAACTCATTTTGGGTTTGGCTAAGTATAATGAACAAGGTTACCACGTCTTTATGTGGGATCAAACACATTGGCTTGGGACAGCCAATAGGAACAAGGAACTGTCGGCCTGAGTTTAGACCAGGCCATTGGAGTTCCATACGGGTGAACAAGCCCTTTGGATCTCTTACAGAGTGACGGACGTTCGAGAGACGTTTGTACTCCTGTGCCTCTAAGCCAGGGCACTACAGGGTATAGTTAGTAAGCTGCATGGATATTACACTGTCACGAAGCCGTCTCCGAAACTCCAGCGATGGGCTTCACCGTTCGAGTTCACGAGGAACCGATTGTTGCTAGGAGGCGCATCATTCGGTCATGTCGCTCGATGGCTCATACCTACTTTCACGAAACTGATGACTGTGACGAACTCTAAGCACCGGGACGCTGCTAGGGTATGAAGCCGCCTGTCCAGCTTGAGTGAACAGACTCGGTGGGTCGTTCGTACTCCTAAAGCGCGGATGATGGTCGCGAACTCTGTCGACCACACATGAGAACGCAGATGCCGTAAGGCCGAGATGAAGCTTTCAGGGCCGGGTTATAGTTTAATGATAGCAAAGTTCGGACTCTCTTTACTGCGCAAAGGAACAACGGAGGGTTTATAGTCGTGAGGCCCTTCCTTTGCTGCGGAGACGTATTCGTAGGCATTCCACGGTAAATAAATCCAGTCGATCATATTTGTGAACATAAAGAATCCGGATGCACTCGGGGCATGTAATAAGTCTCCAGAAACCATTGCCATGGACCGTCGTTCAGATATCGGTCGTTCAGTAGTAAACGTCAAGGGAAGAGTCTTAGACGGGAACTGATTTCATGAATGGATTAAAATTCCTATAATGATCATGGGAACACATACACTCATTATATTAAAATAGATTTAAACGTAGAGGCTCAACCTGTTCGAAAGTTATCATAAACTCTAAAAGCCAAGTAGTTACGAAATATGCTCATTAGGTTAATTAATTTTCCTGTCTCAAAATATATATTAAAATAATAATATAAAATTATAATGCACAATATTTAATATCTGATCGTATTGAAATTAACAAATCTGATATAAAGTAATCCCTATTTAGTGTTTGATAAAGCCTATCTGAATAAAAAATATATATAATAACTAAAAATTAATAAAACAATTTTTTCAATTTGTTTTAAGTTTAAATATAGTTACATATGGTAAACTTATTGAAATTTTGTTAATTATACCAATGCATTGTATATTGTTAAAACATTAGTTTCTATAAATATGTGCTAATGTGAATTTTCTAACAGCTAATAATGAAAAAAACACAAAAAATCTAACTTGTAAATCGTTCTAAAGTAACCTGCTGTTTTAAAGAAAATTATATTTACACTATAGCAATTATTATTCATAACGTTACATTACAATATCAACGAGATAAAATGTGGGCTATGGATAAAGCACAATGGTAACACATTTAAATATTCACTTGGAGTACAAATTTTCCTACATATTAAAAGCTTCTAAAATTTTTGTGTAATGACGTAAGATATTTATATTGTATTAAAAAGTTCATTTATAAACATTTAAATACAATTAATTTACGTATCCTTAGCTTCAAATGGTGACAGAATTAAAAAATACAGGCTAAGCAATTCACTCCTACAAATTGAAAAGATAAAATTAAAACTGAAGATTATTTGAAAACGAATTTTACTTTTTAAGTAAATTTAACCTTGAAAAAGTACAAATTTAAATAAATAGATATATGTTATTCATTAGTGAGAAAGATCATAAATACAAGTTTCTAAACGTAATTTATCCGTGACTTTAGAATGGTTGCTAGAATAAGGTGCGTTTTTGAATTTCCATTTTACAATCTTGATAGATTCACTTTCTTAATAAAAACGATTAATTTTAGGATCGATGAATAGAATCCTCTAATTTCAATATAAGAACATTAAATTAATAATGACTTTTAATAAACAATTGTTTTGTCTTGAAATTTAAGATAATCAGAGAAAGGACGTTTTTTATCTTTTACAATATGATTTATCCTTTCTAAATTTAACAAAATAACGTATTATTTATTGTCCAATTTCGAAGAATCTCTAATTTCATTATAAAAATAATAAATGAATTAATGACAAAACTTGTAATCTTAAATTTAATTGTAAGAAAAGACATTTAGGACTATTCATGAAACAGCGTTTATCACATTTAAAAATAAATTCAATCGACATTAATTTAACGTCAAATCTCAAATTTAATCAAAATAGTTGTAAAAATATAAATGATTTCTAGACGAATTTAATTTTTTTATATAAGGTTGGGTGAAGTCATACAAAGATCATAATAGTACCAATAAAACGACAATAGAGACTCCACCATACACATTTATTGTAACATGTCAAGAACGAATTAAAGAAATATTGATATAAAATATAAACTGATATTTTTAACCCAAGTTTCAAATTTTATTGATTCAAGCATGGGTACAGATAAAATAACATATTAATTATTCAAAAGACTAATTATTATACATTTTTGTGTGTTTGGATAAACTGCTAAGCCAAGTAACATGAATAATTGCGTAAACACTCTCCAACAATGCTTTCTCTGATTCTAAATTTTCCGCCCTAATAAGTAAAAGTCAATATAGGTTAAAAGATCAGGTATTATGTTCAAATTTATCTTTGCCTCAGCTTTATCGAGAAATCTTTCGCTAACTTTGAGACTTCGGTATTTAACACTGCAGGTAGCAATACCAAGCAGCACAACATAGGCCTTGAACTTATACAAGAAATCTTGTATTGTCAAACCATGCTTAGTAGCGACGTAGTCTACAACACTCCCATGCAATAGTATCGTATCAAATTGGTGATAAGTTTTATGGTCTCTGCTCGTTGTTACTTTGCACTAGTATGCATCCTACAATCTTATTCTTAACATAATTTAAAGCAAATGTTTAGAAATCCATTTAAATTGGTGTTTAATTTCGTTTTGCCATTGGTTCCATCTTTTGAACATCGACTTGAAGGACAAATCATAGTGCAATTGTAAAATTCGTTTAGACCTTGAAGATTGTGAACGCTGAATTACACTTAAAATCTTGCGGCAGGTTTAAACAGTTTCAAAAGTAACCAGATAGCGCCGTGACGTCAACTCCCTTTGTAGCCCTGAAAACGCTCGCTGACTTTTAATTTTATTTTGTCCACACGACAGCCTTTTCGTGGGTACCACGTTGATTTTGCTGCGCATAAAGCTGTCTGGTAGGTTAGTTACTGAGGCCTATGGTTCAGGGTAATGGCTTTTGACTATTGCCTCCCGAGTTTGGAGGATTTGATGTAATCAATTCGCGTCTAAATTATTCCTCAGGAAGGTCTTCCCTGCAGGGAGCACTCTTGAACCGGACAAACTGAAGGGCGCAGGTCCCAATGCGCAATTTTTGGCAGACTTGAACCAAGCCTAATCGCCACGCAGTATCTCAGTCCATTTTTGGGCCGGTGCTGGCTTATTCATGGTGAACTGTTTGTGGGTGGTTTTATAACGACTTGTAAACAAATTTCGTTTATAAACCTGCGATTTACTGTTTTTCAGTTACTATGAATTGCATACTTTGTTTCCATGGATGAAAAATTTCTTTCTTTTATATCTGTTTTTAGCTCTAATTAACTTTTTCTCAATTCACTTCGTAGTTGTTCAAAGAATAAAAATTTAAATAAATTATAGTAAACTGCTGTTGACTGTGCATCTGCAATGTAAGCATTTGGCCGGTCCAAGGGTTTGCCACTATGACGTCAACGCTGCTGTGCTCCTTAGCAGGTGATTGATCGCTTCGATATTTTTTGGACTACGGTTGTAATTCGTAATATCGTACTAATCATATCTATGGAATTCTAACATTTGCCAACCGATTATTTACCTTAGTTGTTAGTGTGCCCTAATCGATGTTAAACAACCAGATTAAAGTACTAAAAATGTTTCTGAAATAAATAATTTTGGTTATAGAACTGATCTGTGTCATGAATGGAGCAACTAACAAATATGACAATATAGTGATATATCAGTTATAATATATTATCCCTCTAATCGAACCGACTACGGCAGGATCGAGGAGATCGGCCAATCGATTTATATTAGATATTAAAGGATCGTCTATTAGGTACGTCAGTGCACTCACTTGGAAGTGCAATCGACGGATATAACAGGACCCGAAGAGACATCAGACGCAAAATTGATTTTTATATTTTAACCAACCTATGGATCGTCTTACTTTTCACGGTGATCAGCCCATGTAGCCTATCCCTAAAGGGTCAACTTTCTGTGTTGAGTCCAAGAAATTCTAAAATCTATTGTTAATACTTAATAATAACTTTGAGAACAAATTATGTACTGCATCTTGCGCGTGCAAATTAAGTCAATTCACTTATGAATTCTAGTGATAGGTAAAAATATATAAAGTTGGTTAAAGCATATCATATAAAATGATTTAGAAAACGTAAGAATTTGATTTATAATTCTATATACACGGCTTTAATTAAAGATAGTCAGCTAGTTGTAGAAATTTGAGGTGTAAAATATCATATAGTTTAAAAAAACAAAATCAACTAAAAATATTACTAAATAGAGTATTTATTTTTCCAAAATGATCTTCAAGAAAACTTCTTTCATTTTCTTGATAATTTTAATTATTTGTTAAGAATTTTTAAGTTCTACCACCTTTTGTATTAATAAAACTTTATCAAACTTTTGATGGAATAAACAACGTAATCGTTTCCCTGTTCAATGATTCCTTCTAAGACAAAGTTTGTTAATTTTCCTTTCGGATAATTTAATATTATTTAAAGTTTCAAGTTACAAATATTATATAAAACTTGTTATTTATTCTAATTTTTAAAATCCAAACGATGACTTTCATTTATGCGACGACAGTATAAACTAACTGGCTAAAAGTCAGCCAATTTTTTGAACTGTGGTATAGTTTAGAAACATCTTTTTACCGTAACCGAGTTTATATACTTTAAATATCGCCTCACCAAAACAATTTTTATTTGTGAGGCTCTTTTCAGACAATCGAAAGTAAAATACGTCTCTGATACACAAAAATATTTAAAAGCCGTACTGGCTAAAAGTCAAGCTAGATTTTTTGAACTAATAAATGAAGTAAAGGACCTGATCTATTATTACTCATTGACGAGAGAACGAATTATGTTTAATTATTAAGCGCCATTCAAAATATTCTTAGTTTGGTAGAGATAAATCAAACAAATACAAAAGCATTTCAGCCGCTCTTAACATTATATTATAATAGTCTAACATTACAAATTAAAAATGGTTTAAATACAATGACACTACATTTGATTATTTCCATATTTTATTCCGACGTTTAGGTTATTAGACAATATTTTTTGGGGATATTTGGAAATTTTAACCTTTTATCTTGACTTTACAAATAAATTCAAATCAAAATTGCAAATATGTTTCAATTTTTAATTGTTAAGACAATTAATTTGGAATTTTTCTAACATTTACTTAAATAAAAAAGTTTTATAAAACCAAAATCAAGTCAATATTAATTACGCTTTGACTCAGTTGCCTAATACTTAGTTCTTTAAGTTTTCTTACAACAATATCTCTTTAAAAACTTTTAAATAATATTCTTAGTAAGAAAACAAGGTTCTTCTATTTATATAAAATTGCAAATAATAATATCGTTGTAATTAAAATGTCTTTTACGGGCTTTGGAACATTTCACAAAGATTTCTTCCAAAAAATTTGCAGTATCATACTGCTTTAATTTATTACTTTGGTACAAACACTTCTTTTTAGAGGAAACCACGAAATGTATTAGTACAACATCGGTAAATGTTTATTTTACTAGAACTTTCATGGAATATTGAAATACCACTGAATTGAAAAGCCAATTTCTTTCTCTCTCTCATTCAAATTAAAGAAGAAATAAAGCCAAGTTTTTCCTTACCTTCCTGTTTAAAGGTTATTTTAGGACCTAAGCTAATAGCTAAGAGCTAAGTTTCGAATAAACACCATTCATTTTAATTGTTTAAGTAATAGTGTATGTTCTAATCCTTGTAACTTGGAGTTCAAGTGTGTAACTTAAGACGAATTAATTACGTATAATTGGTATATATATATATTGGTAATATATCTTGTAATTGATTCCTTGATCACTTTTACGTACGTAGTATTTTTATTTTTGAATATAAAGACGTGTTTTTTTTTCGTATCAAGGTGTTTTTTAATCAAATTATTTGAGATAAACTTGGTGGTTGAGTGTATTCTACACATATATTTCCTATTAATTTTTAAAAAATAAACCTGTAATAATGCTATAAATATGTTTAAAACAACTCACGGAAATTTGTCACTTCACAGATTATATTTCTCGTTCTGAAAGGATTTTATCAAAATATTTTACGGTGCTGAATATTATTTCACAACTCTGACGGCGCAGGCGGATTACCTTGCTTTAGAAAAGCTGTCTAAATAAACAGATTAAGCTGGCAAGAAAGATAAATGGAACCGTTATTAAATCTGACACAACAAAATCTGTCTCAATTATTTTTGTTTTCGAAAATAAATATAAACAGCTATAAGTAAAACATTTCCATATAAAATGAGCTAACATGTAGATCTCAGTAGTAAAATGAATTACATTAACCAAAAAAATTTAGTAATTTTGGGACAAATTATTATTTCCTTACACAAAATTTATAAGCTCATTTAAACTTGCCTAAAACCTAACACTCTTGACTTTCCAGGCTCCAAACTTGAAGTAACTTAACGAAACAAATTAAAATTATAGAAACATTTGAGGTATTTTGCTTGCAATTATAATTCTAATTACAATTACGATGTCAAGGCCCACACACATTTGTTGAATATAAAGTTTTCTTAAGACTTCTTATAATAACTGTATATTCAATTTAAAGACATTTTACAATTAGAGTTTACTTTTATATAATAAAATAGTTTGACTATGTGCATTAAATATAGTCTTTTAAGGATCATTAAACGTAAAATCCTATCATTATTGACTTTCAAGATTAATCTTTAAATACTATTCAACACATAATTACTTTATTTTAGAAAAACATTTTCATTCTTATCAAATTTCTTTCTGCATACTAAAAATATACTTCGTATTTAAAATTTAATAATACACGTGCGTTATTAGAAATAAAGAAAATTAAACGTTAGGCTTAAATTTTGAGAACTCAATCTTCAAGTCTTCAGAAATGTCTTAAATAATAATGGTAGTTGAGAGAAGTGTACGTTTAAGAGGATTTCTGCTAAAAAGCAATTTAGCGTTTTGTGATGTGTTCATATAGTGCTTATATTTTAAAGCCATGCTTACTATTCAAAATTATATATTAAAACACTATGTTATAATATTCTATTTTAGCTTCTTTAATGAAACTTGAAAATCTATTTAGTTAGTAAAAATTCCTATCCATGGAATAGTGGTAGGAGACTTCTAATTTTCTCAACTCTACAACGACCGTCGTGCCACGATTGCACATACCAACCCGTTTCATGCTCAGTTTGCTATGTCTATGTGTTCTGCCTCAGGGGTGTGCCTATCCATTTCCACTTTAATTTTATATTATATACTAATAATATAAATATTTCAGGATATAAACGTAAACACTATCTCTCCAAAACTATAAGCTTGATTCTTACATTAGAACTTGATAAATACATAGACTCACTTTTAACTTGTTATTCATCATCAATCCGAGAATGCTTTTATGTACATATTTTCCGATGCCATTCAACCCACACCTCTATGGCGTAACGTCAAGTCTCTAACCTACCCCGTTTCCGTCTGAATTTCCAGTAGTGAAAAATTTATCATAGGGTCAGCGGAAGATATTCAGGTATTTTAAGGGTTATATCTTGTTCTAAATAATAGCCTAACTACTATTTTCTGGACATTTACAAGTAGATCCCTCTACAAGTTTCTTGTTTCTGTACCTGATTCATACTATATCTAAAGATATATCACCTTACTCTCTCCAAAAATAATAATATTATGTCATCATCATCATCATTTTCAGCTATTGAAGTCCACCGCTGGACAAGCCCTCAACCACCACTTGGGTGTGCATCCCACCACGCTGGTCCAATTCGGGTTGGGGTGGACCGACTTTCATGCTTTACATGGTTATCTTGTTCTAAAATATGTACGCCATTCTATTCCTAACCTAAGGAAACAACTTGAAAATTTTGTGTTCCCGCGGATTCGAACAGCATCCTGGTTTCTGAAAGATACTCTATCCACTGGCTTGGATGCAGTTAGAAAAATAAAGTAGCATATATTTAATATCTTTCCCCTCTTATAGTTTGTTTGATTTTGTTGATGCATGATTCCTACAAATAAAATATTTGTGTTCCTTACAGAATTTTAATCTATAATATAAAAGTTTAAAAGTTTAAGTAATTGATGATAATTATAGATGCCCTATAGTGTAAAATTTAAAAATGTGAATGCCGATTTCATTTTTCCCAATGACTCAGCAGAGGCTCATCGATTATTTTCACCAGTACTACTCACAGTGGTAACGACAGTCACCTTTAATGCTCAATAATGTCGCCAACAAATATCATGTTAATGGGGTATTAAACAAACAAAAAACTTAAAGATTTATAGACAGACCCTTATCTACGCCCTAGAACCTATCTTTTAATAAAAAATATTTTTTATATAACAAGTATTCATTGTCAAATCCTTTATTGTTTTTCGCGTAATTATTTATGATCGCCCATGATCTTATGGATGCTGGAAAAGTAATATTTATTCATGAAATGTCGTGAATAATCGAATAAACATATAACGGCTAAGCACATCAAAGGCTAATCACATCATAATCCTGCCAACAATATTGCCTATATTATTTTTAGTTTCATAGCATATTAAAAAAACTGACTTTTGTTGTATAATAAACACTATAATAATCTGGAATAACAAAAACCTTACATTTCATTAAATACATGGTTTTCCATATTTTTTTAACCTATGAATATTAATAACAAACTTTTTTATAAAACACCGATCGCTGTATACTGTATTTCGCAGTTTTGTTCCACATTAAAGGAAAAATTTTTAAATTGCATCTCTATAAAGTGGTTGTCAAAAATCTTTTAAGCAATACAGTAATTACGACAAAAATGGATCTTTGTTAAACTTCATTTCTATAAAACTATTAGTCACTTATTAACTTGTTACTTTTAACTAAATCAAGTAAGTACAAAATTATCAAACACAATACTCATTGCTATGGAAACGCATTTATAATGTAAGTATTTTAAAATTAGCGTTGAGTATTTAATTAAATTTTGAAAACTCTGTAACTTTACAATAACATTCACTTTTGAACAAAAAATACGCATTCAGCCTTAACAATGCAAAAACGAAGAACGATCTGAATTAAACTCAACATGCATTAGATGTCGATTCTTATGTTTTTAACTTTTCTCCTATAGTCTCTCTATTAACCGAAGAAAGCTAGCTTTACGAAGGAACCAAGTTAAGGAATATATAAAACTCTTACTACACTAGTAAAGAATTTACAAAGATATATTTTTGCTAACAAAGAACATACCCTTGTCCACCTGATGAAAGGTCTGACACCCATGCTTCACATAGGACCGCCTATCACCAGCTCTAGTATGGCATCGATCGCTCCGTTTATCACGTACATACGCAGGTAGGTTGCCTCAATCGGAACACTGTCTTTTTAGCCATACTACTGCTTTGCGGCGAAATATACATTCGGGGTACCGCACTACGGGTCTATAAAGAGCGACCTATCACCTCCAATAACGTCACACCATATTATTCTAATCAAACCTATAACAAAATAATCAACATATTTTCAAAATCCAACAATATATAATGAACCAAAACACAACACACATTTAATCTGTTCTTATAAATGCCATTTCCTTGCAATTACTTAGAATATTAATTTAGGTTTAGTAAATGAGCATTATTAGCAAGCTGAATTAATTATTTAACAGAAGAACTGTAAGAATTTCCAAGAAACTACAAAATAACTGTGAGAAAGTTTGGTGTCAGTTTCGTTCGATCCTAGTTACAAACCGAAAGTTTAAAAGATGTATGAAGTTGTGGTACACTTCTCGTCAAAATACCTAATGGATTATAACAGAAACTCTGTAAAAACAATAGTTCATATTTAGAAAAAAACTAAATAAATGATATCCTGTCCTATATAAAATCCCATCTAAAACAAAGTATTTTGGGAATCATTATAAAATATTCTTCTACCTAATGAGAAACTACGGACTAATAGTCCAAGTCCTATTAATGTAAAACAAATAAAAAAAATGTTACCGTTTTTGACTCTAATCTCTTCGATTAAAATGTGAAACTGTATTTGTTTATAATATTGCAATAACAGAAATTATATAAAATTTTAAGATTAATAACTTGATTAAAAGGAAAGATTTTTAATTTTTCGTAAATGGATTGTGAAAAATTTACTAAATTTAAAAACAATACAAGGTTAAAAAAAATATTGGACATAACAGTGTTTGTTTAATTTGTCGACATTTAATTTTAATCAATGTTTATAAACGCATTTGTAAACACATGTAGAAGATATTAATTTGGTGTTTATTTATAACTTTTATAAAGAGTATATTAAGTGTTCAAATTTTATCACTTTTTTAAAAGATACAGCGTTTATGGGTCTTTTGAGAAAAATATTATATGTGAATATAAATATATTTATTGTCCAAATTGAAATCCTTTGAGCGACTGGTTTTGCATATATAAAAATATATAAAGCTTTAGGCAATGATGTTTTTTATTTTACAATGACATGTCTCTCTCTTTCTCTTTCGAGTAAAATAAAACTAAGAAATAATTAGTTTTTGTTAATTACAATACAAATTTTTGTTCTCTTTATTCTCAGTTAGATCAAATCGTACAATTTATTAGTTTAATTTTTCTAACAGTAATATTCGGATTAAATCAAGATAGTTCTCGAATTAATAGCAATTTTACTCTAATTGTTGCATAATAAAAGCTATTCTTAAGAAGTTATTTGTTCAATGATTTTTATTAACTTAATGTAATTACTTTCTACAGACATTGTAAAATAATTTTAGTAAATATTTGTTAAATGAGTTTTTCATTCAATCTTTAACTACGAACTGAAAAATTTTCAGTCAATGTTTTGAGAACGTTTTCATTAATATCCAGGTCAAACCCCGTTCAAAGTGTAATTTCGGTGACTTGCTGGAAAAGAGTATTATTGGCGTACTCAATAAATTTCCAGAGATATGTGGAAATTTTAAACTCGTCATATTCGATCATCATTGCTTAAAGCCTTAGTCACTCACTCACATCAGCCTCTAATACACCTACCATGGGCTTTTAGACCATTCCCTACCACGGGGTCCAATGGCCAGTGTTTGGACCAACGTCATAAAGACGCCCTTTACAGCCTACGAGGCGAGGATCAGGCTAAAACTCGTAATATCGCCAAATTCGTCTGCACGAAACAGAAGATACATAAATTTGTCTCTGGTTTTCGAACCTTTATGCTATAGGAAATCCCAGTAGAAAAAAAGCAAAGGCCAAAAGAAGTAGTGCCAGTAAAATTCATCTCCTACTAAACAAATCTGTTGACTTTGAATAACCATAAGTGTATTTATATTCTCGGTTAAACTCATAAAAATTCAATAAATCATTATAAATATTTTGCTATTTTCTTTTGATCATAAAATTCAGTTCCAAATGAATATTCTTTTTTTTAAATCATTAAAATATTGTTCAAAAACTTTATATGCCATAATAGGCGTTTGAAAAAATGCTTCATAGTCTTTAACATATTACCATATTTATTTTTTCAAACACACAAAGAATTAGCCACCTATAAAATGGTATATTGCCGATGCCCATTATTGGCATAACTATATCAAGGCTTGCTTACCGTGAGACAGATGATGTTAAGTCCGTTTACCCAGTAAATACGCTGGCTGATCCCTTTGAACCGAAAATTGTTATGATTCCACTCTGCTTTGTAAAAATAGAAACTGCGAAGTTTCATTCAACGCCCCTAAGGGGACCTACCAACGATAAACCTTGGTCAAATACCAGAGCTAATTGTATGAAATGATTTGAATTATTGTTTTATTATTTTTTAATTATTTAAAGCTAATATTGTAAAATTGTAAATAAAATTGTTAGTTAACGAAATTTAGCTACATATATGCTAAGATGCTTAAAGCACGGAATATTACCTGGGGAAGTTGAAGAATAAGATATGTTGCCTGAAAAGAAATTTGTTAATCAAAAGTCAAATGGTGTCAAAATACTAACCTTTAACCTCATATGGGACATGGTCTATTACCCGGCACTTTGATAAATCTAGGATGACATATCGAGAAACACTTGCAGTCATCGAAAGAAGGCAAAATTCAGGTTCTAATAAAAGAAGTTCCTTAATAGAACGAAACATTTTCTTTCAGCCCATAATTTTATACCTTTACAAAACTAAATCGCACTATTTTCTTGTTAGAAAGACTGAATGATGTTTTCTGGATAAAAATAAGTTAAGATTGAATGATGGGATTTATATATTAAATATACTAATCGTGAAAATTTTTACGTTACTTTACGCTAAAAAGAGATAAATTGATAAGCTCTGGGTTAAAAGCAACTGATAATTAGTCTGAAATATCTGTATTTGGTCTTTTTACTATAACTTATGTTAAATTTAAGTTTTTATTTCTAAAAGCGAATTAAGATGTTTATTAAATATTTTAACTTTATGAAAAAGATGTAAACTTGCCTATAGGGTAACACAAGATCACGTCCTAAATTCAGTTTAAATTTCAGTGTCGCCAGTTATCTGAACAGACTTAAATATTCACGGTTTCATATCATATTCTACTTCTACATCTCTTGTGATTTGATCTAAATGTATTAGATAAATGGCTTAGGGTTTTGTGATGATAGGTTTAAACGTCAATTGTGTGTTTGTTAAAGTGCGTTTTAGGAGAGCAATTTTTTTATTTGTATATTAGTGTTGATTTAACTTTTAAGCTGAAAATGCCATAATTTTGGCAATATAAAGGTAAGTCTGCCTAATTAATCTGTTTATTTAAATATAATTTGAGTAAACACGTATCCATCGAGGTCTCGTCGGTCTAATTTTAGCACTCGCGCAAAGATGTTTATTTTCCTTCCCCCACTTTTGCTCAAGATCTAAACACAATATTTCCTTAAACATAAATAATTTAATCTCTATTTAGTAACAATGAAGAGTATATTTAAATTATTTTATACAATGTAGAATTTAATTATATAAATTATAAAACTGAAGTTATAAAACTAACTAGATACAAAGTTTTCTTAATTAACAATTTTTTCAAAATCTTCAATAAATATACACACTTTAATTTTTATCTTAATTGATATTATTCTTCATTAGCATCTTCAATTTATTATAACAGATAATAATTAACAATGTTATCATAATAACAAATGTTTAAACATATCTATTTTATAGATATCAGAACAGTGTCTGTATATTAAAAAAAAAAAACAGAACATATTACTTGAAGGTTTATATCCAAAGGTTTATGATTTTAATAAAAAATTTTATGGTCTTCAAAAGTTATTAAATTAATTAATCTAAAGGGTTAATAATTATTAAATTGTTTCATTAAAATAATTAGCAGTGATTTTATTAATTACCAATTTAAAGTGTAATGCTAAAATAAATTAATTACTATATTATATTGAATTAACATTTTAATAAATTCTATATATGTCAAACAAAAATTTTATAAAAGTTAATATATTAATAATAAGGTAAATTTTGTTTGGAAATAGATGTATGTATACAAGGTTAATTTATTTTCCGAAGATAATGCAACAAGCAAAATTAAAATTAATTTGAATATTTAAACTATTTTGTCCAATATCCTTTTGTTGATGTTAAACACATATTTTACAAACAGATCCTTTGGTCTGATTTATCATGACCTGTTTACGTCAACATACCTTTGTCTGACCTGTTGTCATTGGACCTGATGGTCAATGATAAAAGAAGAAGTTCATATTATCTGATATAATCCCATATTATGAAAAGAATTTCAATATAGATTGACCTATCACAATATCTCTGGAACTTATGAAATTTCCATAAGAAAATTAGAGTTTTATTAAATTCAATCGTAAGTAAGGTTGAGTTAACTAGTTAAAAATGTAATTTAGTAAATTATTGCATAAAACATTAAACTGTTTTATTATCAAGATTAGCATTGAATAACAACAGTATAACAATACAAATATTTTTGAGTAGAAAAATTTTTATAACAAACAAGCATACATTTTTTGTAGTTTATGAAATCATTTTCCATAGTAACAAATTATTAGGTTTTTTTCAAACTTTGCTTTAAACTCTTTTAATAACTACTTAAAAATAAAACTAAAATTTTAAAAGTAATCTGAAACATAAATAAAATTTATTATTAAAGAATCATCTACATGTTTCTGAAAGATTTTAAATCTTAGTTTACTGAAAAGTGTAATTTTTTTTTTTTTAATACATTATCAAGACTAAACTTTTACAGCTTGAATATGAAACTAGATGACAGATGAATATGGAATATCTTAAATAAATATACCTTTTTGTAAATTACTTAATAGTTTTATTAATTTATTTTTTTATTAATAGTTTTCCCTTATAAGTTACCTATTATAATATGAATTCGAAATGATAATAAAAAGGAATCATTACATAATACAACTTACAAGTTATTTTTATACTTAGTTATGTCAATAATATATTCAATAATAATAGTTTATTGTAAAATATGTCCTTCCATAGGACGAGGACAGGATAACACAACCTCAATAGGTTTGAAAGTATCAGCATATCAGCGCAGTGAGTTTGAATAGAGTTTCAGTTTATAGAATATTTTCAAATTTTTGGTATCAGAATAGACTAAAACCAATTTGTTTATTCTATTTTTTTTTAATAGTTAAGTTGGCTGAATCATGCTTTCATAACGATGTTTCCGTGCCATCATATGTTGTGCAGTGTTATAACCATTGTTATTCATACTGAGGTTCTACAATTTACTAGAAAATGTAAATAATTGATTTATTATAATATTTGAATAAGGGATTAATCCATCATTTTTCTACATTATTGGTATTCAGAATAATTTTTCCTAATTTAGTAATGGCAGATTGTACCAATTTGAGTTTTCTTTTTATATAAATAAAGAAAATTTTCACATGTTATGTTCATCACTAATTTTAGTTATGCTTAAATGCTTATTAAAACATATGCTCTGCAAAATGGGCAATTTTGTGTTTATTATGACAATCTATGTATTGCCTAGCACAGATTAATATTCTAAGCTATACTTATACATTTTGCTAATGTATAATTTTAACAATGCTATGCTGATGCTGTATTTACTAAATACCGTCAAGGATTACATATATATAGATAAGTTTGCGTTGGTTTTATCAGACATCACTGGTTGTTTCGTCAATGGAAGAATGCAATTAATTTATTCATTGTACTTATAATAGTTATTGGAATATTTTTAAAATAAATTTAATTATCGTTGTGTGATAATGACGTGAAATGATTATAAATATATAGATTAAGGGCACTAATGTTTGCTTGAGTTTATTTTTGTAGATATTTTATTGTATATACAAACAATAAATTATTTTAGACCAATGCAGGAGCTTTATATGAATATTTTAGACAATAATAAGAAGTTGTGGTTGAAAATTTCGTTTGTATGTATATGGATAGTTTATCACTGGAGTGAACAGGACAATTTATAAGGGCCGTAGAGTGGACGGTAGTTTATTTTTGAAGGCAATAATTAAGATTACGGAAAGCTTTCCTTGCCAGATAAATAACTTAAATTATATTCTCTGGTATACTTATCAATTTATTAATAACCGTAAATTACGATATGCGATGCGTATTTAAAAAAAACATAACGTAAAGCGATCAGGATTTCTTTTGAAACGGACATATATTAACTACATTGATCGAGAAAGGTTACGTTACACGTTAATCTAAATAGTTTGAGATGTACCCGTTACAAGTTTTTATGTCACTAACGTAAACTTAACAGAATCAGATAATCGTACAGTGGTTAGTTTTAAAGTTTGTGAAAGCGGATTGATTACTGCGTTATTTCTGAACCTCCGCTTTCATGACATGACCGTTCATATGTAAATCGGAAATAAACTCTTGGATTAGACCCTCGATCAAAGTTATTTACTCATCTTGGGTAACTTAGAATAAAGCTTATCCAGAATGAAATTAACATAAGTAGTTGTCAATTCTTGTTTGCTTGATGTAAATAAATTATTTTTACACAAATTGTTTTATATTACGAAACCATTTATGTAAAATTAGAGTAAATAAATGTACATAATGATCATCAGAGACAAATATTACTTTCCTCCTTTAACCTTACTTTCATGTTTCCCACGGACGTTTATCATTTTTGAAAGATATGTGTACCCTAAGTTAAACCAAACAGAAACGGATTCGCATTTTTAATTTTAAGTACATTAGCGTCGTAAACCTTGTTTTGAACCTTGATGACAAATGCATTCGATCTTCTCTTCCCTTTAAACATACTGTTTGAAGGGTTCCAGCTGTCGACAATCAGTCATTGTAAAGATTTTAATACTGTAAACACCAATAATACTATTATATTCTTTTATGTGGACTCCATTGTTTATATTTTAAATCTTAGTGGCGAGTAGGTAATACTTTTCAGATTTTAGCTCGAATTGCTTGTTTGATTGTGTTAATATCTTATAATCAAATATTTGATTAGTAACTACTCATCTTTTCATTTAAACATAAAGCAGTTTTAATTCGATCTCTGGATTCAGTTGAATTCCTTACATTTTTTTTTTTATGTACGCCTATCTAAATTTTTAAACATTAAAGTTTAACCGGGCCAAATTCATCGGCATTACGTCCGCCTTTGTGATATTTTTTGATTCAGGTTTAAATAATATCAATAAGTTTAAAAACATCACAGTTTAGTGACATCTTTATAGGTAGCATAGTCGTTTCTAGACTCAGTACAAAGATATTTTGGATAGCGTTTCTTGTACTATAATGTAACATACACTATCGGCAATTGAACACCTCGACTGCTGTTAATGTTCTATGCAATATTAACCTGAACGCAAGCATTAGGTAATGTTTCACGGTGACTATAACTTTATGGCGCGTGAGGTCTTTATGCTCTGCATAAGATTTTTAATCGATTTAACTATGAGATTATCGATTAACCTATAAGAGCCTGTACTATGGCTCCCGCTAAGCTGCTTGTGCAGTTATATTAAGACGTTATTGTGAATGTTTATAAAAAAGATCTAATGAAGTAAAAAACAGATTTTTGAATTAAATTTTTATACAAAACACTAATCGTCAGTATATAAGAACAAACCTTTGATAAATATAATGTCACTGCTCGTTGGGCGAATGTGTTTGACAGATGTCCATGTTTTTTTCTGAAATAACAATTTTTTGGGATATATTTAAAATAACCATTAAATAAATAATTATGATGAAAACGTTTTATTCAACAATGGGTACACTTTCAGTTCAAGTCTGTAAGCCCAATGGAATTGAAATCTAATCCCATTAAAAGCTACTTCTTCCCGGTTTGAAGGCACTTCAAGAACCTATCAAAGGCTTAGTGTGCAAATTAAAGCACTTGGTTATCACTAAAATCAGATAATCTGCTTGTCTATCCTTGAATTTTAAAAATGTATTAAAATTGTCACTTTCGTTTTATTTGGGTTTTAAACTTTATACAGTTGAAGCATCGGTGCTATAAATATATACAATATATGTTCCCTGAAGCTGGAAATAGGATGTTGTCCCGATCGGATGCGCAATCTAACAATTAAAAGTAGTTTTAAGTTCTCAAAAATTAAAACTTACATCGTCGTAATATGATTATCACTGTTTTACATCAATCCGCTAATTTGAACTTCATGCTATTTAATATGTTATTCCCGACTATTCGTTCTTAGATCCATGGAAATGACAAGTTGGCTAGGAATAATATATTTATTTCCTGAAAATTATTGTTGATCAAATCCATAATGTAATAACTATAAATAAAGAAAATTATATCCTGTTAATTGTAATTTCTTGATTTGTGTCGATTATTTACTCAAGTATTCTTGGCCGCTAATTATTTAATGGTTTTGAATACTCTTTCTTTTTATATATATATATTATAGTATATGAATGTATAGCTCTATTTGATCTGAATGACAGTTTTACTAAGGTAATCTGGTCTACATAATTTAACAGGTAGACAAAATGAATCGATATATAGGATTTTGTTGCTGCACGTGCCTGTATCACAGGTAATAGTTTAAGAAACAATGCTGGTTCTAATCCAGATCATATTTCTTGTTCGATCATAGGAAAAAGGTTTCAAGGCGCAATCCAATATTTATTATTTCATGGTCATTTGTTGAGACCCATGAAAAACACAAATTTCTGTGTAGTAAGGAAACTTGTAATTCCTAACAAGGGTCGGAAAGTATTGCTTGGCAAGCTTGTCCGCAGCTTAAAGCTGATTTATTTTGTATTGATGATATTCGAACGGTTTAACAAATAATTGACCCTGTGTGTCCTTCGATTTGTTTGTTTAGTAATTCGGCCTGTTTTGACCGACATGCAAAAAAGAGTATTTCATATCAGAAGGCTGCCTCATAGCCTATTTATAGAGTCAATTTCAGTTATGGCAGGTCGTTGAGTTTAATCCTCTGGGACTATACATTTTGCATATTCTTTCCTGTATTATTAGGACATTTGCATCAGAAATTGTCTGAAAAGTAAGAATATCATCATCATGGAGAAATAATCAGTCCAACACGCACACCATTGGACAGCGGGAAGATACGGTCCATAAACTAATGCATATATGGTGATTAGGAGGCCTGTACTAAAGTGACTGAGTACGTGTTATGATGATTGATGTTAACATATTGCCGCCTTTCAGTTTCATGTCTAACACGTCTATAGCTAAAAGTTTGGTCGACGTGTTTCAAATGATAAATATAAGTTGCTTGGTCCATTTTTCAATTCAATTTTTTATAATAGTTAATAGATTTTAACTTTAAATTTTGGAGGTTTGTAATTTAATCACACGGGTTGTGATTTGTTATTAATTGTTTTCTTAAATCTATTTTTCTTAATATGCTAAAATTACAAAAATTGGTACCAAACAAGGTAATATATAATTTAAAAAAAATGACAAATCGACCTCTTGGCGGAGTAAATGGCAATTTTAAAAAAAAACGGTCTAAAAAGTAAAGGAATGAGAATGACTAGGTTATTGATTTTTGCTTGTAAAATATTTTGCTCTGACCTCAGAATAAACTCCAAATATAAGGAATAGGATAAATGATTAGGACAGGAGCATTTTCGACAAAGTTTGTTTGCTTACACTTTAGTCCTTTTTTTAAGTCTAAACGTGTTTTTCGTAACAGCTTATTTGTAAACATTTTAAATTTCCAACACTTAGTATATGTTTGAACCTGTTGTCTTCATTGATTACTCTAAACTTGTGTACTAGGTATAAATTCTTAGATGTAAAGATTAATTTCAGTAAATACCGGTTCTTTAACTTTTTAATTTTGACATTTTCTAGATAAATTAGCATCAATACCTTACGACGCATGAAATAACGTCAGGGAGTTTATTCCATTTTTGACTGTCATCCTAATCCATGATTTCACCTTTGAATAAACTTTAAGTTTAAGACCAGTTGATTTTATGGAATTGGAGCACCTTTTCTGCAATAAATGTTTCGTTCTAAAATCTTTCTTTTCTTGTCTCTTTATTCCTAAACTTACGCCTTTGCTTTCTTCTTATACTTTAAATTTGAGGTTTCCTCAACCATCGTTAGGACTTATCCGAAACTGGGAGGGTGATTAGGATATCACTAATACTATCGGACATGTAGAAGACTAATTTATTGGCTTGCAATGCGAAACTGGGCGAAAAGGTTCTATTACTGAACACTTTAAGGGAAATAAGAAGGACGGGTACATGCATTCATTGTTTGCAACGAAATTCATGAGAGAAAAGTCTCATTTGGTGATGTTGAAAATATAGAAATGGCGATTCTCATATCGATAGTAAGAGGATGTTCAGTGAATGTCAAGTGAGTGATAATGCGGTTAAAAAGTGATCCCTGGATGGAGAGCATATTGAACAAGTCAAGCTTGACGCGTCGACTAAATGTTTCACTTCAACTGAACCTTTCAAACCAGGGAAAATTTTTCAGCTCGAACTCCAAAATCAATTTCAACTTGCCAAGTGGATGAACCTGTTAAACAGGGAAAATTCTTTCATAGCTGTAGTTCAAATACCGAACTCTTAATTCGAATTGCTCCACTAAAAAAGACAAAACATGTTTTCTGGGTCCCTGGATGCATGCTGGAAATCGGAAACTCTCTATCTCGCGAGATATCTTCCATCGACTAAAGTGCTTTTTAGGTACACTGAACAGGCCAAGACTGAAATTCCGATATCTTCCAGCATATATCTGGTAACCCAAAAACTTGGCATTGGGTGCGATAGTGAAAGTTGACGGGAAGATAAGCAGTTAATCCCTTGAGATGTTATGCTGAATACTTAAATAGAGGCGGTGCAGTTGGATGGTGAGGGATAATATGGAATACAAACAGATGAAATTCCATTTTTGTAGGAGACTGGTGAAATTTCTAGTCTTGAGGCAATGCACTTATGGAAAAAACAATAAACAATGAATAGAATTAAATTTCCATTAAAAAGTCTTTGCCTTTATGTTTTTTGGGGGTCTAAGTATATCTTATAGTATAAAATATTGAAATCATTTCTAGTAAATTTTCATCATTTCAAGATTAAACTTTTCCTTGATCTATTTTGGTGTAATCGATCTGAATGAAAATATCAAGTAAAGAAAAGTGAAGCTTTTTTTTGAATAAAACTTTTATTTTGTAATTATTTCGAATGAAAAGGTCATACACCACTCGTTTCATCGCTTTAATCAAACTTTAAATGAGAATTAGCTTTCAATGAATATTGGATATTCTGTAAAAATCTGGAGTCAATAATTCGAAAATGAAAGGTTCATACATTTTATCCGTTTATCATAAAATTAAGCCTTTGTTACTTGACTCTTCCTTCAATGAATATCTTACTCGCATTACTGAAAATCTGGTTGAATTAAAACGCTTGGGTATTTCTAATTCATTTCTTTGTTACATCTTTGAAATTTTACGAACAACTTATTACTCTAAATCTAAATGAAAAAGTTTTCATTAAATTTAAAATCAATTCAATTTAAATCGGTCACGATAATTTTTTAATATATTATTCAACTTTTTTACATTTAATTTCTTTATGCTCTATACAAATTTTAAATTACTAAATAAAGAACTTTTATAAAATTTAAAATTTACTATAAAAGATTTTGTGACAATTTAGTTGTAATATTCAATTATTGAACATGTCTTAAATAAAATTTCAACTTTGGTTTACAAAAAATCTTCATAATATCTTAATTAGAAAGCTTGTAGGAATTTTAAATTTATTTAGTTATACTTTTAAAAAAATTCATATGTCTAATTTAAAGATATTAAGTAACTTCAAATCAAATTATCAGTCTTTTAATTACCACAAAGACCTTAAAAGGTCCTGATATTTAGCGTCAATTAGGTTTAATATTTGATTAATACTAATTTTAAACAAAGTTAGTTTCTCTGTCTAGGGCTATATATACTATTACTTAAATTTCAAATCAAAGCATTTGAGTCTTTTTAAAATAGAATTCGTAAATTAGAGGAAAGTTTATTTTATACACATTATTTATTATATCAATATTTTATATTTTCTATCATTAGTTTACAAATGCACGCGACGGCATTAGCCTTTATGTTCGTAGAACGTCAGCATTGGAAAGCACGATAAATACGGATGCTCAAAATTGCATGGAAAATCGTAGAATAAAATCTCGTCACAGTGTGACTTTAAATCTCCGTATATCGAATGCCGTCGAGGGTAAATAAATTCACCGTCACCGCATATCGCTATTTCGTGTTAGCACGTCGGACGTTCGATACAGCAGTTCGCAAGACGATGCTCAGCAATTATAGACGGAACGCATATAAATATTCCGGCAATAAATTGTATCTTGAAAAACCGTCCAATTTCAAAGTCTAGTTGGTTTCGTGCGAATGCCTTCAAATTATAGCTTTGCTTTAGAAACGAAGTTGCGTACGTGACTGGAATTTGTGTACGAATGTTGATAGAAGAAGATAACCATGTGAGTTGGCTGTATTGAACCATCAGCGCTTGACCGCTGGTGAATAAGGTTCGACTCTAGTATGTTTAGGGATTAAGCAACTGGAAATGAATCAGAATCGGCAAATTAATATCTGTGAGCCTTAGTGCCATAGTATGGCGGTACTTAGAAACCAGGAGTTGGTTTATCCTGTGGGACTTAAAATTTTTTTTAGTTTGAATCTGATTGGTTACGGCTAATGTAATGGCATATAGCCCATTTGTTAGTAAAGTAATACATATCAAAGTGAATAAATCGATGACCACAATTTCAAGCATACACTTGTTTATCAGAATGGTTGGATATTAAAATCATACTAATTGGAGTAAATATGTATTGGAACCTATACAGTCAGTATAAATCTGGCTGATGATGGAATGATCATGTAGATTCCCAGTTTATAATTCTGATGTTACTGAAAATTATAGAATATTAAGTTATCATTTGTTAACATAAAATCATTGAGTTTTAAATGATTTTTTGATAGATATAAAATCTAAACTTCTTAACGATTGCTTAAAATGGAATTGTACGTACTATATTAGCATTATTTAAAAATAAATAATAATTAAATACTGAATTAAAGTTTTTGAATTAAATTAACAAATATGAAACAAATATTTTAAAAAGCATATCATTAAGTAATTTAATCGAAATTGATTTGTTTTTACTTCTCAAAAATTCCTGTACATAATATTATACCGTAAATATAAAAAGGTCTTTTTGAACCAACCGGTGTCTGAAATGCTCGTAAAATTAAAGTCTGCCGGAGCAATGGTGTGTTCGGGCCGAACGAAGTTTTTCCGTTTTATTACACCGGGATACGCGGTAAACAAACTAAAAAGTTTAGACAAGCAATAAAACTCGCTACCAGCATCGCTTTTCATCCGAAAAAACTACAAGGGGACGAGGAGACTGCGTTTTTTTATTCAGATTTTGTTATTTGTACTACCATTTCATTAAACCGATGTACGAACCGGGAGAATTGTAGGCTATCTATTTTCATGTCTGAAATTAAAATTAATATATGGTGTTTAGTCGTTTCTAGCATTTGCATAAACCTGAGTGGTTTATTATCCTTACTTATTAAACTCTCTGTAATCTATGTTTAATTAATAGTGTATAAATAAATAATAAAATAGACAAATTTAGCTATTTTGTTATGTCAGCCTGTTTTAATCGCATGTTTGGAAAGAATGTTGTAAGTTTTAAGCGGAGTAAGAAAATGAGGTTGTATAGTTTATTATGAAGAAATAGTATAATTCTTAAATCTAAGGAAGCTTAGGTGAGGTTTTAAAAGAGTTTTAAAGTGAGAGTTTAAATAGCTTATTCATTATTTAAGGCTAGATGCGTTTTTTTAAAGCGTTATATCAATAGAAGCAGAGCAGCCTTTACTAATGTCGTAAATCGGGTTTAATTTATCTCGATTTGGATGACAACCCAGTTGTTCGCGCGCATTTCTAAAACAGTCGCAAATTGGTTACGCAATAATCTTCCTTCCCTTTCTATGTCATATTATACCAATCCTTTCGCCTGCCCTCCTTTTTTCCTTTTATTTTTTTCCTCATCTCGCGAAGAAAGGAGGGTAAAAGGAAAATACTTCGTGACGCGGTCGGCGACCAGCGCCGCCGCAGTCGAACAATTGCCTCCTTAAATAGGATCTACCATATCGCCGTCACTCGAGCTAGTTGGTCCAATCAAATTGGCCGACGAAACTTGAGTGACCACGCGCCCGCGCAGCCACCAATGGTGAAACTTTCACCATTATCGTAAATTTTAGGGTACACTATTAGACTCATAAAACTTTTGGCCAAGACATATTTATTTATTTGAATTATACAACTTAAGATGTTAGTTTTGACTGAAGGAAAAAGAAACAAAAACCGAGGCTAAACTTTCTTTACGTGCAAAAGGGATTAGTAGAGATATTTAATGGCGACGTATTTGGGCATGATTGAAGCCAACGGATTAAATTTTCCTAGTTTAAAGTTTTAACTAATTTTGTTCAAACCTCTCGTGTGAGATAACGCTAAGGTACGCTTATTTAATTTAAAAACCAGACTCCATTAAGGATATGTCAAAATGCATGGTAAGGAAAGGTATATCCAAAACTTTAAAATATAGGTATAGCTTAACGTAAACGTTTTGTTTTATGAAAATATTTCATTTACTCACTTAATTATTTCCATTTATTCCGCAGAGACGCCTTTATGAATAAAACAGTATTTCGGCAGCCTGTGCTGCTCTGAAAGGCAATTTTGTGTTATTCCAACGGAAAAACGGAGTCCGATGACCTGTCGGCTTTCAGTACGCGAAACGCATACATATGCAATCAGTTGAGCAATAACGAAGTCCATTGTGTATAAAAGATTTCCCCTTTATTCTATAAATATGTATATATATCAAAATATACATAGGAATTATTTTGATTGTCTATTTTTTTATATAGCACTTTGTGATGTAAAAAATATAATAATTAAATACTTATGAACGTTTTAAGTATATCTTAAAAAAATATGTTAAAAATAATGAGTGTTTGGTTGTTCAGTTTTTCTTAGTTTCCATTTTAAGGGCTTGCTTTTGATTGGTACTAACGGAGATGTGACCAAAGACTATAATAAAGAGACTTTAAATGTAACCGTTTGCGTAAAATTAAAAAAAAATCTAAACTTGACTTCCCAATAATTAAAAATGAAATGTTCCATACATTATGATGGTAATAATTAACTTGATACTCTATACCAGTTAACGAATAGAATGTAATTACTTTAAGAATGATTTTATAAATGTTTATACATTCCTCCGGCAATTGTGTTTTACAAGTTATATCCAAATTTGTTGTATTTTAGACATAATCAAACATTTATAAGTATACTTGTGAACGTAGAGCATAAACTATTTCTATAAATCTTGGTTCTTAATACATTGATTAACAGAGCATCGCAACGCTTTGGGAACATTACGTAAGATGATATTATTTCACTCTATTATATTATATTCCAATCTAGTATTTAGTTTGTTGTACTTAATTTGTTATACACATCGCCGTAGCAATGAAATTCGTCTTACGACCGTCAGCCAACATGCGCTTTACGGGTAATTTGCGCGGGCGTTTTTGTTGAAACATTTAAGATATATTCTCATTATAAGTTATATAACTTGCTTTGTTTAGGCTACTCTTCTTACAAACCTTTGCGTTTTATTTACGCATTTCTTTTCTCTTTTTCATTTCTTGTTGTTTGCCACTCTAAGTATAGGTAGATATCGCCAGGAAATCAATCTGCTCTTTATACGTTGTTCCATTTTAGTATGCTATTTAATGATCTATAAAACGACAATGTCCAGATTTCAAATAGTCTTAAACGGCATAAAACGATCCTCAACGTCTCAGGTTACAAACTGTCCGGACAGTTTGTTTCGACTGAACAAGCGCTCACTGTGCGCTTTTGAATTTACATTTCGCGTTTGTCAAGTAAGGTGCTAATTGACACCATTAAACAACCCCACTCGAGAACACCAAATACAAGTCGTCTCGCGATTAAAGCATTGTTAATTTCAGAGCAATTACTCGTAATTAATCTGTCTCATGTTACGGTACTTAAAATGTAATCGGGCAATTTGATGTTTCGTAGATTGCTTTGTAATTGTAACTCTGAGGGGTGTTTTTGGAAATTAATTCCTTTTGCGTTTGTCATAACTTGAGATATGATTGTAAAATTATTTTGCCGTGACTTTCTATTTTAACAAAAACTCAATTATATTTGAATATTTGTAAATAGTTCCATAATAACAACGTAATTATAGGTGGTAAATTCCCTTTTTCAGGGGCCGTCTTTCAGTAGTACGAAAGCACTACTGTAATCCGGTTCTTCTAACTGGCACCGTAGCCAGCATATTTACTGGGCAAATAAGACGTAACATCCTGTCTCCCGGTAGGCAGCGCGTTGGTGATATCCTCAGTATTGCTGATGTCCATGGGCGTCGGTGACCACTTCCCATCAGGTAGCTCGACTGCTCGTCTGCCTTCCTATGCGATAAAAAAGTTAAAATTTTATTTTTACTAAATATTTATAATAATGTTTAAGCGATTAACAATATCATAAATATATATTAGAATAAAGATGTAATGTCCTTAATAAATCTAAATTAAAATCTTAGTTTTCGAACATTTTAATATTAGACGCATTTGAGCCTATATTACTGATTGGAATTAGCTATATAGAAAATAAAATTTAAATCATACCATTATTTAAATTCAATTCGTCTTTAATGTTAATAATCAAAGCTTGAGCAAACGCATAAGTGCATTTGCATATTTTTTTTTATTGATTCTCTAACAACGTAAAAGTTTCTTAAAAACAAGTTAATTGAATCGTAATTCAGGTAGCCCAGAAACTATTTGAGATCAGAGCTTTTGTGCTTTGAAGAGTGCTTTAATGAAAATATAACGGTAATAGAGAGATGCTTTATCAAGATGTAATAAATAAATCGATTTTAAACTCTAGTACTTAAAACATTAAATACTAATGATCGATGAATTACCTGTAATCTTGGGTGCCTATTTATTCAATTACCAAAATTCTTTCAGGTAGTTTAAGTCAGTAACTAGTTTAACTTATAATTTGTTTTTTAAATCGTGTCTGATTAAATTTACAATCGTGTATGTTACCAGTAATCCATTAATGCGGCAGGAACTTAAAGAGATTACCTGAAATAATTACGTAGTTGCTAAGATCCATTATTTTGTGGGTTTTACACTCTGTTATATTTATTATTTTCTTTATTTGCTTACTAATACCGTTATGTTTTGAAAGTCTTGGGATCAGCGTCCAGTGTAACTAAATTCGTCCGAGTAAAACTTTTAGGACCGCATCAGAAATATGTGATCCGTCAGAGGACCAGAGTCACCGGTGGGCTATACCGGTGACTCTTGGTCTCGGTGATCGGATTAGTAAGCTAAAGTGACAGATTGACGACCGCTGGAGTCGGAAAGTTCTGGAGACCGAGGCTCAGCAAACGTAGTGTAGGACGCCTTGCGGCAAGATGGAGTGACGACATTCGCAAATTGGCCGGCGTGGGCTGAATGAGAATAGCCGAAGATCGGAAGCGGTGGCGTGGATTAGGAGAGGCCTATGTCCAGCAGTGGACTGACACAGGTTGATGATTATGATGAAAACTTTTATGCCGACCGACGACATCCTGTAAAATATCGCCAACGATGTATGTAATCGGATCGACATTTTCTTTAACGTCATTCCGCCGCATAACAAACGGATCACTTAACTTCTCAGAATTTTGATTACTTTTCTTCTTCATAGATTCTGTATAAGCGTTTATGTTGTAGCTTATAACACAGTCCTTCTAGTGCAATGAATAAACAAATATAACCCCGATATAATGAAATTTGTGTTTTTTTATGGCATACTTTATTTAGTTCATATTTTGAATGCAGAATAACTAGCACAAAATCAGATCCGGGAACAATCGTTGTTGTCTGCATCTGCGTGCCAGATGTTCGTGGCTTTGTTATCGCGAAAAATGTGTCGTCATTTTGTGTTTCGGATGTATTATGTTTCGTGGCTTCGAGCTTGGCTTATTCTAATCATATTTACACTATAATACGTCACCATGATTAAATCAATTTGAACACAACCGTTACAGCTTTTATATGCTCAACCTAGATTTCTCATTGCAAAAAAGTAATGTTTGGACCATGAATGTATCGATACACTAAACAACTTGTATACATCAGCGAATCAAAAATATAAATGCCAGTAGCATCTGGTAACTGTAGTCGAGACGTATAACGAACGCGTTCCAGTCGTTTCATGTTCTGAATGGATGGTCTTTGTAACGTTAAAAATAGTTTCATTCAACGTGTATTCTTTTCTATTAACGAAAGTGCGCTGTGAGCGTTTTGCCTTTCTATGTCGGTAATTTTTTCCGTCAGGCTATAACACGGTCGTTTGGCGTGTTACTAATACAATAGTCTGCTGCTCAAGCGAATAATATGCATGGCAAATAATAGTTCACGGATTTTATCTTATTTACATTACATTATAGGGCCCAACGTTTCGGACCCGACCAGAGTCCATGGTCATCTTCGTGGTCAGGTAAAGTAATTAAACGCGATGCGATGCCGTTAATTTTTAGGTGAATATAGCTGTTAGTTTTGTGTTTGTTTATTAATATAAAATATTCAATATTAAAGTTCATACAAATATCGGTCAAAAGTAAAAGCCATAAAAGTGAAGACATTTCGTCCATGCTGTTGGAATATTTGAGTACGATGAAGGCAGCCGCATTCGCGTACCTTGCATAAATTAGATTATAAGATTACTTTTGCCAATTTGCCGGTCGACCTACTTTGAATACAGTAATCTTTTTTTGTATCTTGTTATGTTAATACGAAATAAGAATCGCCTTGCTCGCCCTAGTTAGGTCAGTAACATTGACCATCGTTGTTAATCTGCGCAATTACGCGCGGTAATTGGTCACAAATATTAGACGCGTTGGTACATTTTAATTACAATTAAAGAAAACATAGCGCGATATACACAGGTATTATTGTAAAGGACACTATATAGGCTAACTATTTAGCCTAGGGCATGTAAAAAGTCGGTCCACCCACCAACCCGCATTGGACCAGCGTGGTGGGATACGGTCCAAAAACGCTCTAATGGATAGGGGTGTATTAGGGGAGGCCTATATCCAGCAGTGGACTATCACAAGGCTGATGATGATGATGATGATGAAGATGATGATGATGACGATGATGATGATGATGATGATGATGATGATTTAGCCTAGTGTCCTTGGCCAGTAAGACACTATATAGGCTAACTATTGAGCGTCTTACTGGGCAAAGGCCTCCCTAACGCTTTTCATTTTTCTTGTATTGTGCCTATCGCCGCCAACTGTCCTTGTAGCGATGGATATCTTCTTGTCATCTACGGTCTGCCGCGTCGTCTCTTCGCATCATGTGACATAGTTAGCTTTTGTTCGTAAACGACCTACTCGGTATACGTTCTAAATGTCCCGCCCAGTCGAACTTTAGTGTTAGCGATTTTTTCGCTACGTTACCACATTGATTTGGGTGTGGTTTTTGATTTGCTCAGTTAGGAAAACCTTGAGTTTGAACTCTAGTGTACGTGGCAAAGATCTGGTCGTGGTAAGTAGTGGTCTGCGCTCAGTAGATAAGGATGGATAATACACATAGGCTTCAACTTAAGTGTCAGTGGAAGACCAACCTACGTTTGCTTCTTCATGGATGTAGTTTGTCTAAAAGGGGGTAGATTAAAATTTGCTGTTTCCACTCCATTCGCTTGTACTGATCGCGCGGCGCTGTTCGTCATGATTCTTTGACATATTCATTTTGAGTTCAATCTCAAGACTTTAAATTAAATAGACGGTAAAGTGAATATAATTTGCCTCATTATTATATCATTAACCACGTGAACTTTAATAAAAGAACAAAAACGACAACGAATAAGTGACATGAATAAGTAAAATATTTAATATTATTTAGAATATTAAGTACAATTATTACGTGGACTGTCTGTTATCCCAGTGTTACAACAAACACTATCACATTGTAATGAAATTGCAGCGTATTTGTAGTAAAGCGTAAATTATTCAGCGCCTTACAGTTAATGTTCGTTCATTTTTTTGAATGGACCATTTCTGTACATATACTATTCCTATAATCTCGCAAATTACACAAGTTAAACAAACGTTTTGTCTGTATTTGTAATATGTATTATAACTATTACTTAATTAGATTAAATGATCAATGTACAGAACTCGCCAAATAAACATCATAAAATAAAAGCTGTTAAATAAAGTAAAAATTGTCAAGTTTTTTAAATAAACAGAAGGTCGGGAGATCATAATTTTGTTTTCCTTTTTACTCTTTTCGCTAATTACGCAAACTGTTCGCCAAACAAAGAAATAATGTTACAGAATGATAGAGTTAATTATTTAAAAAAAAAGCAAATTAATTTTGCAACCAGAAACATCAATTTATTATTTGAATACTACATTTAAATTTATAATTATAATTATAACTGTTCAAATAAAAAATAACCAATAAACTATGCGCGTTTAAGTAAGTTGTCCTGTCTTTATCATTCAAATTTCACCAACACGCTTCTATATGTAGTATAAAACAAAGTCGCATTCGCTGTCTGTCCGTCTCTATGTATGCTTAAGTTTTTAAACGGTTAAACGAAATTTGTTGATTTAAACATAAATAATTTATGAACAGGTGCAATCCCTCTACCATTATACTGTCATATAGACGCTGCCAGAGTAAGTGAGTATGCAAATGTAGTACCGAATTCCGCCAATGGATTTAAGTGAAGAAAAGGCCAAAGAATAATAATGTGAATCTTGCGGTCCATTTTTGGTCCATTTCGTTTTACCCCTCCTCTTATTCGTAAAGGGAATGTATTGAGTACAGGATATAAAATCATTTTAATGATTATTTCGTAATAATTTATAGTTTATTCTAGTGGAACAAGTGAGGATAGATTCTGGAATAATAATAAAAACGAAAATGAAAGTAATTAATTTTTTTATTAATAAACAAATAAAAGTTATATATGAAAAACCAGTGAATTCAAGCATAAATGTGCTTTAAGCAGGTAAAATTCTGATTTTTTGCAATTACAGATATTAGTGGACAATTTGCAGTACATTTTACACGGTGGAATTAAGGACTCTGGTAAAGACGGCTTAGTCATTTGCCGTGGACGTAAGTCATCGTTGAGCTTTTCGTAACCTAATGAGCAATAATCAATGAGTGGTAATCGTGTTTGATGAGCATTTTTCTATATATATGTTTGTACTGTAGCCCTCAACAAATGCAAAATGTAAAAGCATCCGAAGTGCATATCACTTTCATCAGATTAAAATTAAATCCTATATTTTGAGATATCAGTAAAAATCTGAGCTCATCAGCAGATAATTTATTCTTTGAAAATAAATATGTGCAAACTGTTTCCAACTGTTTGAATTGTTCATTATTTAAGTCAAGGTTTCCAAAGGCATGAGAGCTGTTTGTAGCAAAATCTTCAGGCGCAGCATTCAACCATTGCATTTTCGTACAAATCTACTAGTGGTAGTCACAACCACTTTGCATGTAATGCTGGCGAAATATTGCATATTTTTCACCCAGAGATTCAGCAGCCAAATGGCATCCTAGAAAACATTTTTTCGTGTGATAACCGTCAAACCATAGACCGAGACACCAATGTTTTGACAAGTATTTCCAGAAATAAACTGCCAAGACGAATACATCAGTATCAACGCTGATTATGACAATATGAGCGATTGAATCCTTATTGCGTGAAATATGTGGACGAACATTCCTGAATCAGCTTCTAAATGGTTTGACTGTATTCAGGTACCTCTACAATTGAAGATCCTTGGAGGATTGATGATCCAACTAATTTTGAAACATTTAGTTGGATCATCGAATCTCCAAAAAACATCTCGCAGTCTTCTTTTACTTGCGCATATTTTGGAGCATTAGCGCAAAGAAATCGAACGAGTTGCAATTTATTAAGAGCGTTAGTAAGAAAAGCTTTACAATCCGCAGGAATATTTGTTGAATGGTTGGAAATTATGAAATTTTTAATGACCTGGCCTTTACTCCGTAATTGTGTCTCCAAAAATTTTATGGAAATATCGTCATACCTATCAAATATTATATCTATTCTGTTAACGCCAGGCAAAGTAAGAAATTCCAGAATTTTTTTGAAGAAAGCCTCGGCAAAGTCACCAAAAGTATTGAACTTATTTAATTGAATTTTGTGAACAAGTGCCATACCATCGATAATATAAACTTCTGGAGTATTTAAATTTCTTAAATCTTGCTGAGAGCTCGTAC
Source organism: Lamproptera curius (assembly GCA_029286875.1). Classification (NCBI taxonomy): domain Eukaryota; kingdom Metazoa; phylum Arthropoda; class Insecta; order Lepidoptera; family Papilionidae; genus Lamproptera; species Lamproptera curius. The sequence goes on from JAGSMT010001951.1 coordinate 66,472, forward strand.
CACAATTATATTTTTTTTAATTTCAACAAGAAGTTTTTCTGTAAAATCCGTCACTGTCCAATAGATATTTACAGTAATTCAATCACTTCATACGATGCTAATATCCTTGTATAAAGCCCACGTTGGAAGCCGTCATGAATGATTTTGGAAAATTATGTTATGTCTGTTAGCGTCTTGCAATTTTTGTTTGGAGCATTTTTGTTTGATTTCGAAGGACTGACTGTTTGACTTTGAAGTTGTAAAATTTAGTTTTTGTATGGATCCGATAATTTCTTATTTCTGGAAAAATCTTCATTTATCTATGTAATTACAGAGCCTCCAATTTTCTTTTAACATTAAGCAAGCATCGCGAAGTTGATTCTTCTGCAAGTTCACCAGTGACAATATTGGAAGCACACATTTCCATCAATAATAAATGGACTACAACCTTTGAAACACTCTAATGATACTTTCAACATCGTTTTCGTCCGTATTAATTCTCGATTGCGTCCATTCATTATGAGTATTAATGTCACCTGGTAGTGTCAGACTGTATTCCAAGATACGAAGTAAGCGCTGCAGTAAATGTAGCTGCTTATCTTTGTTGCTCGTTACCTTCTTACAAAATATGCACTTCAACGAGTTTTCCAACGCAGCGGTTTCCTTGATGATGAACGAGATTTTGGAGTAAGCTCCTCCACGTTTGCTGTGGAAGTTGAAGCAGACACTTCTTCTTCTTTATGCAACGCAATTTCTCGACGCCTTATCTTCTCTCACTAATATACGTAAGCTAAACAGTCTTGGTGCCATGAAAATTCTTGTTTTGTGTGCTTTGAAAACTTCTCACTAACGCTGTTCTTTTCGTCATTTGCTGCTTCTTTAATATTACAGCGTGCTTGACCTTGGTTTTTCACCACATTACTTGAATTATCGCAAACAAGCAAAACTGTTCGTTAGGTTTTGTCAATCAAATCAACAACTTCTAACGACATTTCTAACGTTTTTTAATGTAGTACACTTAAAACAGACACTAAGAATACACGAAAATACTATTATTTTATGCTGTATATAAAACACGACTTGAACTAAGCAACGTCTTTACACTAATACATGTAGAAACACACTAAACGCGTAAGCGCGCTATGCTAGTACGGGCGAAGAGGGATGTGAAGGGTGCGGAAAGGGACCACCACACTCGGCTGCAAGATGTCGTTTTGTCATTATTTAGGGTCTCAGGTATAAGAATCCGGTCATAGTTGCCGTCACTCACATTTTATACTCAACTACCTCCAGCGCCTGCACTAATATCCGATTGGACGAAAACCGACATGACCGGGTGATATAGGTAAAGCGCTGGACTGACTTTTTACAGTTCCATCCAATGCATGGATTATCTTACATGACACGTGACGTGATCATCCCGTTCATCATCATTAACCCAACCAATCAGCAAACAACAATGAAAAATTGTTGAGTCCCCGCAGAATTCGAACCCACGACCTCCGGTTTATTATGGGCAAGCCCATACCGCTTGATCACGCAGGCTCGAAAATTAATAGTAATATTATTTATCCAAATTTACTACACCATAAGTAATATTACTCAGGTAACTCTTTTAAGAAAAAAGGGAAATACAAGATCTTTCCTCATACATAATTTATAAAACTATTTGTAATTCTCTCTCGGTAGTTATTTCGGCGTTTCTTTTATTCACTTAGAATGGTTCATTCGGGTCCCGCATAATTGGCGGGTGCTCCTTTGAACATTAAATATGTGATTCAATTTGACCGTACCCCGAACTCGAGATATTGGAAACAGTCTAGTTTGAAATCAATCTTTTTTTTTTCGGGTGTTTGTTGTTCTTAAAGCTTACGAGATCGTGTATAAACATTTTATTCAAAGTCTTTGCAGAGTATTAAAACATGTTATTTCGATATAAAAGCTATAATGTCATGTTTATAAAGTTTCCTCTAAAACTGTTAATGCTACTGGTAGCCGTCTCTGTGTTACTATTATTTAGTGCAAAAAGATTTAATAAATAAAATTTTAAATAATAATACAAACGTATAATAAAAAACAGACTACACTGCCAATTTAAATTTAATTTATATTAACTATGTTTGTTATCGCTTTCGGAAGTTGCCTAGATTTCAGTGTACAATCGTATATATTTAAACATTCACAGAGATCCTTAGCATTAGAAATTATTTTTGTATCAAATGTATGAAAATAAATATTTCAAAATCTAGAAAGAGATTTCGTGTAATGTATGCTTACGCGTAATATCTCATAGTTCCTATGCATCGCACGAATATCTATTCAGAACGGGAATCGATTGTCTGCGATTGGAATATCTGCGTCAGACCACAATATCAGTTTCCGATCGGCGGTCCATTGTTGGCGTGTGTACTGTGAGTCATCGCTACGGATCTCCCTGTTAAATAATTCAATCGGCTGGCATTATTATATTGGATATGTCAATCAAGCTAATGTCGCTAGGTGTTTTTAGGCCAGTTCTTCGAATGGGCAATCGAAGCTTCATAAAAATATATGAATATACTTTTGTTGTGTACGAGAGGAGCGGAAAATTGGAGTGATAACAAGAAACGCCTTGTTCGTGAGAAGTTTTAAGTTACATACCATAAATCCACGTGCCAACTTCACACATTTCTAGTAAATTTCAGTATATTTTTCAGGATTATAAAGAATTTTACGGATTTTATCATGTTCGTTTCCATTTTTATGTTTGTTTATTGAACTTGTTTTAAGCAACTCGCAGGCAGGCTGGGGTAGGTTTTTTGTTTCGGGCTTTCTTGCTTTCGATATTAATTTGGAATTTAATTTATTTTTGTTTTGAATTATAAATTTAGCTATTAGAAAATATGCCCTTTAAACCCAAACAGTTACATAAAGTATTTGCCACACTTTTGAAGTACTAAGTTTTAAAAATTATCAAGATAACACGAGAAATAAAAATGGAAATGTTAATTATTTTACTTATTTCGTTTCGAAAACATCAGTTGCATGCTACTACTATTGCAAATTTCGTATTTTTACAGTACGTCCTATTCGTTAGGAAATATTTACAAAGCGCATTAAGGTTACGCAATATGGCAGAGCACGCAATTAGTTTGACCCCGACTCGAGTGCTCCTCTACTTGTACACGAGTGGTTCTGACGACAGACGTACGAGACAAGTTGAGAGGCTTTCCTTGTTGTTTTGCCTTTCGCGTACTTATCAACCCTTTAATTATTGCCGGTTATTCGATGTTTAAGATTATATATTGTCTATAGTGCTTTCATTTATATTCAAGCTGTAACGCTGATATCTAAGATAATGTAATTTTCTGACGGTATGGATTTTTTTCTGATATCAGCTGAATTAAGAAAGCTGTTTCCGTAACGGTCATAAAAATAGACGTTTTCTCTACGTGAGCTATTGTAAATGGGTCTATGCAAGATTGTTTAACCATTACATTCGACGTTTGACGTCCCTTTTATACAAATTGCATTACTTTCGTGAAAATGAAGTAAATGTGACTTTGAGAAATTTCGGATATCGATAAAAGTCGTAATTAATTATTAATTGTATTTGGGGAGATCCATGTCCAAAAGTGGACTGGCACAGGCTGATTATGATGATGAAATAGTCGTAACGCGAGGTCGGAACTCGTCGTTATGTATTCATTTGACACATTTGGATTAAAACCTCGTTGACCAAATCACGCACAATATTAGCTGTTCTGAAAAAGGAATACATTGGTACACTATTGTTTTGGGGGAGGAGTTGGTAATAAATCCTCTTGTTCTTCGGGTACCCTTGACATTCATCTCCACCGCATGCGCTCTTCTTTCCTCCGTAAATTTCATAGCCCAAAATTCCGACCCATACTTATTGACATGTCTTGTGATCGTGTTAAAATTTTTTCCCCTAAATTTTAATTAATATTGTTATATTATTTTGTGTCACGAGATGTTACCGAGACCTGTCTCCATTTCATCAATCCCGCATTTATTCTTGTTTTTTACTTCACGGTCTATATTGCCATCATTAGACTGGTAAGGATATCGCCCTGGCTATCCGCAGAAGACGACCAGGGCGCCAAAAAGTGGCGTACGCGCGCAACCTTCCCCCTTGACACTGAGCCTCTTGGTGGCCGGCAGAGGGTGTCCGCCGCCTAGAGAAGGGCTTAAGATAGGGTGCCGTGCTGTTTGTTCCGGCACGGCAACTAAAGCGACGATCCGGGTGTCCCAACACACCCAGAGAGAAGAAGCCCGCAAGGGTCACGTCGCGCCAGGGTTTCTGAAGGCTGTTATCAGTACTCGCGGCTACAGTAGCTACAGAGACATGAGAAATGAACAATCGTTGGTTCTGTTAAATATTGCACGGAGGATTTTAAAATGTTACAATCATTGTGTCGTCTGTGGGTGAAGCTAAAAAAAATAATACACCAGACTGTAAGGCAGTTACTTTAGTGTTACGAAAGGTACCGTAGTTAGTACCTTTGAACCTGAAACAGATATGTAGATAGAATTGTTTCAACGCGGTAATATTAAATATTACCCTAATTATTTTATGACATTTTGATATAAATAATAAATATAATGAAAGAATTTAATGTTTTCGCTACAGAGAATGCAGTAAGCAATTGGAATGCTGCATCCTTTTCTATGGCACTGGATACGTTCTTTGGACCTCTCTTCCGCACGTATTCAGCCACTTTTTAAAAATCGACAACCCGGATTGAGCACCAATTTTTCGCAGCCAACCTTATATCATTATACTCGCAATAAAATTATCTTTATTTTGGTATAATATCGTGTAAGTGAGTAGTTGCAAATCATTATCGTCAATTTACCTGTATATACCTGCCTACCTAATAATTGCACCGAGAAAAAGAAGACAACCCAGTGTTTGCATATTCTATAAGCTACATATTATCGATTGTCCACAGTTTATTGCGGAAGAGTGTGTGTAATGTTTAAAAAATCTTTTTTAATTGTTAATTAATTCATGATCAAAATTTTTAGCTAACCTCCTCGAAATTCAATTTTAATATAATAAATTTTATAAAAACATTTTATCCCGAATATCATGGGTGATGGTCTTACTATGGTGATAATTTTAACTATGCATTTTTTGACCTTTTTTTATTTTGTAAATTAATTTTTGTTTATTTAACAGAATAAAATTATTTAAAACAATATTAATTTTATGGAAACAAATAGTTGCCTATTAATAATAGCACGTAACGATTATAATCCGGCAGTTTTCCTGGAAAAGTTCTTTTGCTCAAAAGAAACCAAGAGAGGTACAATAGGTGAGCCCCAATTAGTTTGACCTTAACGGATTCCTCGACTTTTCACCGTGGACATAACGACTGACTCAGAGAACTCCAAAGTCTTCCCCCTTTATTTTTTTGCGTCCCATCAACCCTTAACTTTTCCCCGGTTTATTATTCACTGTTTTAGATTTTTATTGTTTTACGTTTTTTCAAAGCGTCGTAGTGATATCATAATTGTCGTCCGAAAATTTTTTATGTTTTCGTGATGTAAAGATAATTTCAAAATTTATCTTCCGGTTTTTAAATGGGTGTCTTTTTTTTTAACCATCGTTCAATGTTGGACCAAAAGTAAATTGGCCAGTAGGTTCATATTATACAAAGTAGCCTCTTTCTTTCAAGTTAGGAAATCGAGTTCGAAATTTCTTTCTCTACAGTCTTGAACCCAAACACGACGTAAAAATGAAGTCTCTTAAAATATTAGGATACAACCTAGCATGTGTCTTAATTATTATATTGTTCTTTTTTAAGTTTTTGAAAGAGTGTTTAAGAAATTTATTATTTTTAAATGTTACAAACGCATTTGATTATGATGTCGATTTCTTAAACTGCATCTTTTATTATTTCACAAGGGGAAAATTTCGCTGGTTTTCTAAACATTAACAATTTTTATAAGTAAAAGTAGAGTATATTACTCAAAGATAATAAAAATTAGGAAATGTTTTTAACCACCAAAAAAAAATTTTTTTCTTATTATAGTATAAAATTCCTTTCTTATAACATTTTGATATATCATCATCTTTTTTTCATTGGACAAAGGGTCCCTAACACCTATCCATTAAAGGTATAACATTTTTTGATATAGTTATTAAAAATTTTAGTTTCGACATAAACAACGATTCTACTAAAGTCTAACAAAAATGACTATGTCAACAAATGTTTTATATCCGTTTCTAAATAATTTATTAACAGCTGTTTTAAATTATAAATTTTGTTTTTTGTTTTACTTTCGCTGGAATTACAAACTAATTTTGAACAAAATTATTTACATTCAAAACTAAAGTAATATAAATGCATATTAGTTTCCTCTGAATTGAGTTCGGAATCTGCACTTTTCTTAATGAGCTTTAATTTTCTTTTGTGTTGTAATTACCGTTTTTAATGTAGAAAATAAAAACATGACTTTTATATAAGTTTAATTACAAATAAACATAAAATCAACTTCCGTATGCATATAATTTTTTGTATTATTCATTTCACCAACCATTGTTTAATTTAATTCTTACTTAAAAATGGTAAAAAAACAAATTATTAAAAAATTTCTTTTAAAGTATCTTTCGATTTGTCAACAAAACAATTATCGATGATGATGCCGTGCATGAAGTGAATTATATTTGTTCAAGGGTTTGTACCAAACAAATAAGATAAGACAAACCCGGCGTGATGGCGATAAGGGATTGGGGTTTTAGGTTTTAAGTCCGATAAGATCCGTTATTTTTTCGAAACAGTTTTGTTTGTTCAAGGGCTATGTTTGCGGTCACTTATAAGTAAGAATGCTGTAGTATAAATATAGTAAAATTGACTCATATTCTTAGTACATATTAAAAAGTTTATAAAATAAAAAAAAAAAGTTATTTTATAAGTTTTTCCCTGATTATGCTCCGGGGATGGTTTAAAAGGGAATCCCCGGGTGATTACATCTTATAGCGAAGAAATCTTTGTTGTTGAACAAAAACCACGGTCGCTTGTGAATTTTTTATATACAATCACAGCCGAAATTAATAAATTACCTCAATGAACACCACTATAAAAAGGAGGCTTTAAGAAAGGTTTCTCAAAAGGTTCGTTTTAACCTGTTAACAGGTAATTCCCTTTATAAAACCTCTTTCGGGGTAATCAGCCATTCAACACTATATGAAAGTGTTTATTCGATGCTATCAACAGAAAGTGATTTCAATTTATTCTAAATATTTTTTTTGACAGTACCACTACTCAAAGTTAAATTTAAATTCAAATATCTTTATTCAGTATAGATGTGTTTTCTTTGATCTCCCTTTTTGGGAAGTAGAAAGGAAGCCTCTAACGGAAGAGCCGGGAAAGTAACTCTAAAGGGATATTCATCATCATCATCACATCATCATCATCAGCCTCGGTAGTCCACCTGGACAAGGCCTCCCAGACACCGCACCCATTGGGGTTTTGGACCCACCCACCACGCTGGTCCAATGCGGGGGGTGGGGGACCGACCTTTTACATCCCGTCCACGCGGATCATCTTCTTCTCAGACAATTGGGTGATCCCCAAACCCTAACCAACAAAACAACAATGAAAATTTGTTGGAGTCCCCCAGGATTCGAACCCACGACCTCCGGTTTCTAAAACGCCCATCCACTGGCTACGAGGCAGTTAAAATGGATATTATCCTTCAAAAACAATCTTGGGTACCAGTTCTAATAAAAAGTGACGGAAATTAGAAACATAATATGTTTTTTTTTTTAATTTTACTACTTCGTAATTAATATACAATTATTTTGTTCGACTTAATTGAGGTTGACACTTATTTAAATAGAAGACAGGATTTTTTTTTTTATCGTCCAGTTTTACATTATTTTAAAAAATAAATATGTCGTTTAAGAAGTTTAATAGTAATTAAATTTTTATATTAGTTTGCCAAAAACGTTTAACTTTTACATGTGTACTTTGTATACACGCACTTTTTTTAATAATTTTTTTACAAAACATAAAACAAAACATTACTATGTTTTATAAAGTGTCATTAAGCTATAATTTTTAAAAACGTTCCTTAACCTTTCTTAAATTTATTATCATCATCCTCATCATCAAGCCTGTGTTGTCCACCTGGACAAGCCTCCCTTTTTATTAACCATACTCGAGTAAACGTCGTGTTGATAACTCCGACGATCGTTCACGTGAGCCATTTCAATGTTTTTAGTATGAAGTTCGATTTGTCAATTATTACTTTTTTGAATTCCTTAGATTTCTAAAACCTTTTTCGTTCTTCACCTGACCCCTGGTGCAGGTGTCACTGGAAACTCATTTCGTCCAACAGTAGTAAAACTTATTTCACTTAAATAAACAGCTTGTTCATTTAATATAACGATATTTTCTATTATCTTGTAATATCAAGAAATAAAGTCGCTAAAAAGAATACAGAAATAAATTAACGAGAGTCCCGAAACCCACTCCGGGAATTCTTTCGGTTTCATAAATTTTTTACAATTATTAATCCTTTTGAGCCTCTATATTTTAAATCAAATATATTCTGACAGCAGCTTAAATTCTCCTCAATATATTATGTAATGCTTGATAAGTACGCGGTTGTCTGGCACATATTATAGCTCTCTTAGTTTTCCCATAACATTATTTCGCTCTCCTGAATCGATGCCCTCAATCCTGAGGACCTTTTCCCCCGATGAGTAAATCATGTGCCTCTATTCTTGGCGATCGGAAGCCTGAATCAGTACTCACTACTCCAGTAGGCTAATTGAGTTATTACTCAAAAGTCTTCGGTAGAATATTTCACACTCGTCGAGCCGGACGTCGATGATTGTTGGGCTAATCAGCCGAATCGCCAAACAGACATGTACATCCTTTAGTTACTTTCATCATGGAGTCATCTTGGGACAAATAAGCGTAACGGATTCCCAATACCTTCTACTTCGGTTCTTTTAAAAGTCATTCAATCCTCAAAGCTACTGTAGGTTATAAAAAGGTGGTTTAATACAATCATATAACTGAGTAATACAATTATTGAATCAAAGAATGGTGCCCTTTTCGATTAAAAAGTTATAATAATTGAGACTTGATGGGCAAATTTGGTTTTAATCTTGTTATTTTTCATGACTTGAATACATTTCACCGATACGCAAAAATGTATTTTGATAATGTATAGGATTAAACGTACTCAAAATTACATCAAAAACGGTCAACGTGACCGCACAATAGCCATAGAAAGCTAGCAGTTGAGTGTTCCCTTATCTCGGAGCTCCTCTCAACGCGACCCTCTCAACTATTGTGTACCAAGAAATGGATACTTGGTCCATGGCATTTGTAGGGTAAATGTATAAATAGGAGAAAGAAATGCTTATAAATATAAATATTTTCGTTTTAAAGGTTTATATTATGTTAAGAAAATTATGTGTTTTATATTTATTATCAGTGAATTATCAAAAAGGAAAAAATATTATCATGGGTTACCATAATAATAATCTAGTGAAAATAAGTTTAAAAAAAGCGAAATGCAAGTAATTTTTTCTTCATATTCATGGTTTAGTCCGTTTTCTTACGTATAAATTGATTGCTATCAAAACGTGAATATTACAATGAGACGATATTTAAAAAATAAACTGAATAAATAATTGAAGTAATTAAATGATAATACTATTGGAACAATGATATTTACAAGGTTTCATTCTAAGAGTAACATTTAATTATAAAATATTATTATTACTAACTAGCAACCAGTACTTACATCACAATAATATCCATTTAAACCATCCATTGAATACAGCAACAATTAGTACAATACCCTTTTAGTTATTAATCTAAGGAGATAAGACGACCTACTGCGATTATTAGTTAAATGGCCCAGCAATTAAAATCAACATACTCATTTCTTGACAAGTAATATATTAATTAAAAATTGAATAAAAAAACACAAATAAAAGGTGCTTGAGAAAACCAAACATTGGCGTCAGAAAAAACGCAAACTCAAAGAATTCTGAAAATGAACAACAACTGCTCTTTTATCAAAAAACATTGAATGCCTCCGTAAAACGCCACGATTCTCGCGACGGTCGATGCATAACCCACCAACCCCCTAACCTATCAGATGGACAACACTTATCCAACGAGGAAAGGGTTCCGTTCCGGTAGCGGCACAGGATCTCTCCCCGCTATATTTCAATCCGTCTTTTTAAACCGATTTCCGGGACAAATTCGTCAATCTCGTATTTCCCTTTCTAAACCCGCTATAAAATAGTATTCTGACTTGGTTTATATTTCGGGTATACAGTTTATTAAAAACTGAACTCTATGTAACTTTTGATGATTTTTCAGAGATTTTGGTACAATCTATCGAGATGTGAAGGTTTATATTCACTAAACATTTTAAAAAAAAAAATTACGAACGCAGAGTTTCTTGTCGTTTTACTTTGGACATTCAAACTCCCGGTAGATTGGCTTTCAAGAGCTGACAGGAAATTTATTTTTTTTTAATTTTGAGTAGTTCTAAATTTACTTAATTAGAGTTTAAATTTGGAAGAATTGACCTAAACAAAGTCTTTTACATGTTTCTTACATTTTTAAGCGGAGCGCGTTGTTTTGGGGAACCGGCCGCTTTTAAATAATTTTGTTGGCGCTATTGGGGGGACGTTAGGCTTCTTTTGTTAAATTTTTGCTTTATTCCAAATTTAAGATTGTATTGTGCATGTGAGCGACCATTAATATAACATTGGTATGTGAAATGAAATGTAAGAAAATAGAAATATTGTTAATGTAAAGCGTTTTATATGTTTTATACGCAGTACAGTAAAATGTAGTTATAAAAACGTGATCGTCTGTAAAATTTAAAAATTATTGCAACGAGTTCCTACCAATAAACTGCCGGAAAAACTGACAGTTGACTGACGTTGTTTCAGGCGTTTTGAGTTATGTAGCTTTAAAAGGGAGTGAATTTGGAAGTTCAAACGTCGTCAAAGTAGGACCTGTTTAATTTTGGCGGCGTTTACAATCAAAAAGAAACGAATTTCAAGTACTTTTAGTACTGTCACGTTTAAAATTTATTTGGTGGTTGTTCCCCGCACTTTTCTTTCCCAACTTTGGTTTAAAGCACGAAAATAATATTAATCGGGATACAATATCTTCATTTAATTTTTTCCCTCATCTTTTAATTATAAAAAAGCAAATAAACCGATTACTCAATATATTTTTTTTTATATTCTTTAGCAACGAGACCAAATGATGTTCATCATTTAGATAACGATACTCCAAGTCAAAAAATGCAGTTCAGTCTTCACACACGCGCTTTGGTTTGACGTCAGCTCTATTATTTTTTTAATTTTTATTATCTATGATGTACATGTAATCTTATGGGAAAATGTTAAAAACAACTAGAATAGCCGTGCGAAAAAATACGACATCCAAACTTTAACGTTTGGCAACGCGTTAAACCTCTTTTGTTATTGTTTGAAGTTTACACGAACAGTAGTTATTTGCATCTCATTTCATTATCAGCCGGATGTCCACTACTGGCAAACCTCCCCAATGCCCTTATCTCCTTACGGTCCAAACCCCCAATACGCTGGTCCAAATGCGGGTTGGGTGGACCGACTTTTCCCATGCCCATTGTTGCCAATTCAATCCAATGTCTTAATTTTTTCTTATAATTTTATTACTTTTAAGTATCGTAAATAAAATCCTTTTCTTCAATTAAAGCTCTCATTTGTGAGCACTACCTTACTTTATGCTCCTAAAATTTCCAATAACGTCCTTAAATCCCTTAAATTGTTTTCATCTGTTTTACCTTCGTTATAACATGTCAGAGGCGTTGTTTTTTTTTTTGTACAAATATATCAACCGCCTGCCTTTGTAGTCGTCGGAACGGTAATTCGTTTTAATAAGCCATGTTAAAATACCGTTACGAATCATCTTTGAAAATTTACAATAATCTTTTTCCTTGCTGCTCTTTACTCCTATTTTTAATTTTGTAATGAAATATTTAAGTTTTCCATTATACATTGAAAACAAAATACGTCTAGCGTTCATGAGTTTTGAAGTTTTAGTAAAAAAATATATTGCATAAGTGTTAATTTTTTCCGCCTACAATTTTTAAAAGTAACTTATTTACTGCCCTATAATGTGGCTTAGTGTTTTGCCCCTTTGATTGGTCTGTTACCAAAACACACATCCAGACACGAAAAAACACTGTTTTCCCGTGGTAGAAATTGAACCCTCACCCTCTGACCCAATAGTCCGGGTCATTAACCACCGCTCCAAGCAGGCAATAATGATGATGAGTTTAATACTATCCTTTGTTTGTATTATTACGTTTGCTATCCCAATTAGAGCGTCAACATCGATATATTTATCGCAACAGACGCCCACGCACATCCCATGTCAATGAAGATTTGATCCGTCACGATTCATGATCGCCCAGTGAACTGAGATTTAGAAGCAAAAGCAAAGCCACGTTGTTAGACCTGTAAAAGAAAAGGAGTTAGGAAAGGAGGCGCATTAATATTCAATTTATTGAGTATCGATAATAATTTGTATCGTTATTTTCGAATGAGTTTATTCGTATGATATCTTAAATATCACGTTCTTTGAATATATTTTGCAGTGACCTGTTTAAGTAAATAAAGTAAAGAATGATATGACCATCTATACTTTCTGAGTGTAATAATAAGACAATAAAAGAATAAAAAAAAACAGAAACGTATTTGCTTTATACATATATAATAAATTATCTTATGTATAAAATTTTCAAAATGCTGGTTCCAACTTCCCAAAAGGCTCCGATTGTTTGAAAATTTTGACCTATATTCACGTGTGAAATCCTACTATCTATTTTTTCAAACCCTTTTGGGGTGTTCCCTAATTTAATTTTTTCGTAATTTTTTTTATTTTTTAACTTTAAGGTAAAAGCACTAATGCTAGACACTTTGAGGACAAACCAAACTTAATTTGAAGGTAAATTTTTTTAAAAAAATGCAGTTACAATTTTTTTTACTGGTAGGGAAAAACATTTACAAATTTCTTTTCAAAAGATGTTTTAAAAACTGGCATTTAAACTTAAATGACTTTCTTTTAAGTTTGCCATAAACTAAAAAGATGACGCAAAAAACAAACCACCAAAAGTAGAAGAATTGGAACTTTATAGTAACATGACTATAAGATCCTTTATTTTTATATTTTTATCAAAAAAAATACTTTTTTAAAGTTTTTGGCCAGATTGTTAACGTTTTTTCTTTTAAACTTAATTAAGTTGTTTTTAGGGTGTTCATTTTATGATTAGGTCATGTTTTGGTTTTTTAATTTGAATCATCGTTGTTATTTAAATTTGTTAGTCAAATTGTTACATTTCAAATTTTTTGTAGAATTTAATTCTATCTTCTTTTGCCCAATCCAAATTACAATTTTTAAACTCAACAAGTTTTATCGTTATCTATGTACTTCTCCAAAAATGTTTTCCTAATTTCAGTTCTTCAATCTTCGCCATTTTTTGAATGTGTGTTAATTCAGTCAATTCGTGGTTGGAAGGCTCTTGAATACAGCACACTTTATCAGGATTCCACGGTACTAGCCCGCACTTACGAAAGCCATTTTTGAAATTTTGTGGGTACTAATTTCTTTAACACTTTTTTAACAAAGGACAAAAAATTCTTTACGCAGGGGCGAATCAATTTTTCAACCGCCAATGTCCGCAGCTTAATCATTCGGGTTTTCTACATCTTTGGTAAAAGGTGTCCGGTTTCGAAAAGCTATTAAAATATGCCATTTCAGAACAAAATTTCTCCGGATAAGAAAGTTGGACTTGGGTCCATCGATAAAAAATAACTATCTTGAAATATTTTTCATCAACCATTTGTGAAAATTTTAATATGTTTCAAAAAGTCTCTCTCATCTCCAGTCTCTGTCATCCACCGTTATCCGAACGTCCAATCCCCATGATTTGGTACGACAAACCCCTCGTGGTGTCCCCCTATTTGAAAGACCATTGGGTTACACTCCAGCACTTCCCCTTAAATCGGCAAAACATTCTTTTCATCCGTGTTAATGTTTTGGTACCAGTTTTCTCCCTTTTAGTGCTGGAAGCTGGTGCTTCGCCGCAGTAGTGGGAACACCTCCCCATTCTTCTATGGCTGCTTCCATATTGGCCAGTTCGGAACATCCCTGACGGCATCGTGCTTGAACCTTAATCTGAAATTAATGGATACAATTTGGACATCTAATTATACCCTATAGTTGACACTGTCTCCCAAGTTAGGATTGTAAAACAAACCTAACTCGGTATAAACTTTGTTTAAGAAAGAAATTTGCATTAAAATAAGCTAACAAATTCAGTTCGATGTTCCCTGTAGAAAACACACGTTCATCTTTTGGTTTTGTTTCATTTTGGTCCTAATAGTAAACACCACTTAAAATGCACAAAAAACCAAAATAACGAAAATGGTTCTTATAAATAAAATTTCCAACATTTTAATATTGAAACCATCACAACAATAATCATATATAGAGAAAAATCATAATTGTTAAAAATTACCCTTTTAAGAAAATCCCAAATATTCCACCCTTATGTCAACCTCTACTTTTTTGTCAACGCGCCATTTTGAAATTTGGAAAAGGTATATAGCTTTTTCCATATCTAATGGACATGTCTTTAACACGGTAGCAATGTTGTTTAAGTGATTATTTTCTTAATAGAAGAATTTTTCCGAAAGTGTTATCTTTGCTCAATGTCGCTTGTTTTTGTGATCAAAATGAACCCTTAATTTTTCCTTTATTTAAAACCCTTTGCTTTTTAGTAATTTTATAATTGTACAATTATTTTCCCCGATAATATCAATTATTATCCTTGGTTTCCTTCCATGGTTTTCGGTTTGTATGAATGGATTTTCCTGGTGCGAAAAGTAACTTACGTTGTTTAAGGATAATATATCTTTCTTGAAGTGAAATAATATTTCAAATCAGTTCATAGTTTTGGAACATATTCAATACAAAAAAAAATCAATTAAATCTTTCCTGTTTATAATAATTATTATATATTATTTACATAGACTATATGTGTATTTTAACAATATTCTTTTTACGAAATGCATTTATTACAGAAGCCCCAATTTTAAAGCACATAGCCTGTTGCAATTGTGCTGTCCTTTTTGCAAAATAGTTAAGCAAAAGAGTTCATTCATTTTCTTGCAAACAATAGATGCGGGTCAAATGGATGTACCGACGCCTGAGGGAACGCTGGCACTTTTATTTCAGTATCTCGAATATATATCATGAAGTTTTGTATACTTTCGTCAATCTGTACGGAACCTCTTTCTTTGTATTGAATAATGTTGTTGTGCTTTTATTCTATGAAACACCGTTCTGTTAATCTATGAAAATTAAAAATTTACGAATATTGATTGTTTATTTTTTTCCCGGCGTTGAACTTAAATCGTTACCCGGCTAAAGTAAAGCGGTAAGCGATTTGAGATTTTTGACAATATCTTTTTTTTATTTACTTGAAAATTTGCGAACACCCCTCTTTTTTTTGTTTCAAAATACATAGTGATAAAATTTAAAAAAACAGTAAATAATAATATAATGTCAATCTTAATTTTCCAGTAATGAATTAAACCCCTACAAACCATGTGTTTGTCATTACTCCTTCCCTGTAGCCTAGTGGTATGGGCGTGTGCTTTGAAACCGGAGGCTGGGTTAATCCTGGGGGACTCAACAAATTTTTCATTGTTGTTTTGTTGGTTAGGGCAACCAAATCACCCAATTGTCTGAAAAAGATATCCATGCGTCGGATGGGCATTAAAAGTCGGTCCACCACCAACCCTTTGGACCAGCGTGGTGGGATACTCCCCCCAATGGAAGGGATATTTAGGGGAGGCCTATGTCCGCAGTGGACTATCACGGTGATGATGATGATTATGATGATGCAAATTTATCGAATATTTTTTTTTATCTTTCTGCAGTGATTAAATTTTAAGAATATGCATTCTACTAAAGCTTTCTTCAGTTCTAAAGGAAAATATGTTAATTATTTTTAAATCTTTTTCATGATGAAAGCAAATTGCTAACCAACTGGAAACAACAATAAAAATTTGTTGGTCCCCAGGATTTGAACCCCGACCTCCGTTTTCAACACACCCCATACCCAAGGCTACAGAGGCGCAATTTGAGGTCATGGTATTTTTACGGTCTATATAAATATAAAAAAGGCGTGTTAATAAAATGCGACGCATGAGCTTAGTAAACATCGTAGACTATTCAGTAGTTATAGGGTAGAAGTGTAGACATTTAAAAACTGTGTATAACTATCAAGTAGCTTTATTAATAATGCTCAGCAAAGTAACCACAAGCCTCAGTTTGAACCATAACGTCGTACCTGCAGTTTGGCACCCAACCCCTGTCCATTCTGAGGCACGAACCCTCAGGAAATAATTTTTTTTTCTGCACAGGCCTCCTTAAAGGCATCCTTATTTTTAAATTCCAACTAAATTTTAACCTCTTCCAAAGTTATTTTTCTTAATAATACACTATAATAGTAAATTGTGTAATAAAACACTATACACATTATATAAGTAAATATTATTGCATGTATGTTTTGTTTATAATTTGCATGCAGGATTATCATTATATACTTCTCATTTGAACTTTCAAATTCTTGTAAATTTACATTGTTTATAGAGGAAAGATCATATAATTACGTCAGTATTAATAGAGGGGCAGAAAAATTTGTTTAATGTTTTAATTTTATGAAAGTTTGTTTAACACCCGTATTCAAAAACTGGCCCCAAACATCTTTCCTTTATCAAACAAGATATAAAAAACTTGTATACCAAAGGCCGGTTGTATTAAGGGAAACTAGCGTCCTTGGGCTAATCCACTAATACAGATCCCCTTAAATAAAAAACATCTTATTATAACCCCTTTTATTATTTTATTATAAAAGGGTTAATTCTCTTTCCCTGAAATAAAAGCATATTCTTCTCTGGGTTGTTTAAAACAGTTTTATAATGACGTTACGTTTTGATTAACCCCTTAATTGGGTTTTCCTTTGAATAAATATTTTTGTTCCATAATTCCCGTATCCCAACTAAACAGTTGGCAACTACCGATTATAAATATTTTCCGTCCTTCGTTTGCGGTTATCCTCCCATCGGGCTTTGAAATTTAAAAATGGGGGCACCTGTGTTTGTTTGCCCATTGCCCTATAATTCCCTTCCCAAGTCGCTTATTCAACAGACCGCCGTTTGTCGGAATCCTAAGGACATTAATTTTTATTTTTTAAAAAGACAGTAAGTTTTGTATTTATAGTCTTTGGTTATTAAAATTTTTTTGAAGATTTTTTTTTCGTCCGGAAAAGGTTAATTTAATTTATTAATTTTTGAACGGCACTTTCTTAAAAAACATGATTCTAAAGAAACATAGGACGTTTTTTGAAAATATGAATTTTTTCTACTACGCCGGGGTCGCGGGGCCACTGTTTTCTAAAAGCAATGGGGCGTTAATTGTTGGTGACTGTTTAAATAAATTTAAACTCTGCGCGGTTTCAGGTATCATTCAATTTCAGAAATTCTTTATTCTTGTTCAGCAAACCCCAATAAACGTAATTTTTTCATTAATCTCAAAATAAACTACTTTTGTTTTATCTCTATATATTAATGCATTTTTTGGTAAAAGGCAGAACTGTATTTAATGCCTTTTTGCCGCTAATTTTAAAAAGAAAATAGTATTAGTAATATGCATCAATAAGTGTGACAAACTATATCTAAATTGTTCATCATCGAGTTTTTTGTTATTGTATCTGCAGGCCCCTTTAATTAAGTTCTTTTGATCGATTATATATTCGCTTAACGCTGAGGAATTTGCGTTAAATTTTTTTAATTTAAATCGATTATACTAGGAATTCAGAATGTCGATGTTTTTTGTAAATTGTTTTCTTCGGGAAATCAAGGAGGAATAAACTAAATATTTTGGTCCCTTGATGTAATCCCTAGGGTACGCTCCCTTTTAAAGCCTTGGTTAAGTTTTTCGATTTAAAATAAAATTTTATACCGTTATACGTTTTGCAATCACAATGAGATATTTAATTTGACAACTTTACTTGGTCGAGGACTACTTTGGGAATAAGTATTTATTCTTTTATCTAAGCGAAAATATAAATAAACCCCAGTTTAATAAAAGCCCAGAAAAAGCTTTTGTAAAAGTTCCATTTATTGAATGCGCGTCTTCGTTTCGGCAAGGATTACGCCCACAGTCTGCGAGTAATACCCTCTTATACGAGCCGAGCTTTTGCGCTCACACAATGACTTTGTAACGTGTATATTTCTTATTATATATTGTTATAATAAACGAGAATGGGATTGGAATTAAAACCCTTAGAATACAATTTAAATAAAACAAGGGTTACATGGTCTATATTGTTTTTTTTAACGAGAATAAGTTCACAGAACCGTGACCCAACCAATCTGTTTGTCCCCCAATACCTTAAGATGGACGTTAAGTTTACTTTGATTCACTTGTACTGCCTCCAAAACCAGAAAACAATAACATTATCACACTACTGGTTTTTGTCAGAAAATGGTCTAAATTTTTGGAGCAGATTAAAATCGATACGCTATATTAAAAATCTCTAAGTTTCTAAAATTTACAAATCCCAGACTAATTTACCGTCTGGTTATTTTTATAAAGCCCATATCAGTAAATAGTCATTGTCAATCTGAGATAATAACTGAATTCGACTCTTTAAGTTCCCTGGTTTGCCTTCACAAACTAAGTTTTAAGAGTTTTGGATTTTTTCATAATGAATTTTTTTAATAAAGTTATGGCCTTTAATGTTGTTTTATCAAGGCCGGGAAAAAAATTGAAAATGGAAAACTTCTTAAATGTAATGAATTATATCAAGATTTTTTGACATTGACAGACAAAGTTGAATTTGATAGTTTATTAAATATTAAATCATTCAATTTTTTGGTGTCATCGTATTCGATAAAGATTGAGTTTTCCCAAAAGGACGCCCTTTGTTTGCATTACCCGGAATCTTTCTTGAAACGGTAACCATATTTGTTTCAAGTATGTTTCACGTTATAGAGATGTTTTAAATTACCTTTGGGATTAACATTTGTTTAATTTGTTACTAAGACCATTTCGACAATTCTGCATTACTAGAAATTTTTTAATAAAACTTTTGTACATTTATAAATAGTTTTCCAAGAATGTAGTCGTAATAAAAAAGTAAAGTTGTGACATGTACAGTTACATAAATATTTTCTTTATCGTCATGGAATGTTCTTAATCGCGCATTTACTTACTATCGAATTAAAGTTGAAATTTGTGGAATTGTGTTATTAAAAACTATTCCTCACCAGCAAGTGGTATGCTTTCTAATGAAACATTAGTTACGGAATGTTATCGCTGGCAAATACCCTTGCGGTTGAAGAAAGAAAGAATTAAGGTTTATTTGGAATATAAGTTCTAACAAATAAAAACCATTAACACAAAATTTATAAATCATCAAAAGGTATCCCAACAAGGCGTTTATTATTTTACGATTGTGGTTTTTAAACAGAATGCTATAGGAGGGAATCTATAAATATATCACATTACAATTAAACGCACTGTTACCTCTTTAAGATCGAAAATATTTTTATAAATCTCTGTTCTAAGGTTTTTATAAAAGTTCGTTTTTAATATAATTCCTGTGTTATAACGTTGCATTCCCTAACGCACGCCTTCTCCATTAAGTTGGTTTTGGACCCTATCTCACCACGCTGGGCAATGCGGATTGGTGGGTGGCCCATCCGACGTGGCTGCCCCATCCGACGCATGGCTCATCTTACTTTTCAGACAATTGGTAGGCCCCAAATTTTAAAAAGAAAACAACGATAACACAAAGATTTTTCCACGTGGGATTCGAACCCGACATCGGTTTTAAAAGCAAGGTCAAACCGCTAGGCCACATTGGCGTTTAGTAATAATCTAAATATTGCGTCATTCATAACGATGGATAGATCCAGTAATAAAAACGTAAAGCAATGGGTTATTAAGTTTGCATATAATAGGTTTTTTTAAAGCCAGAGTTTTGGGTTTTCTTCCCATCTTTTAGTCATAGTTGCCAAAGGTAGAAAAAGGTGTAAAAATTTTTTTTATTAACATGGGCATTAAAACTGCCTTGCCTAGTGGAGGGCGGTGCTTTTTGAAACCGGAGGTCGGGTTCGAATCCTGGAGGACCAAACAATTTTTCATTTTGTTTCCCTATTGGTTAGCAATTTGGGCCATTTTGTCGGTAAAATCCAGTCGGATGGGCTTAAATCGGTTCCCCAAACCGCGGACCACGTGGTGGGATCGGGTCCAAACCCCCTTGGATGGTGTATTGGGGGGCCCTTGTCCGCATGATAAAACAGGCTTTAATGACCTAAAAATATTTTTTTTTAAAACGATAATTCAATATTTTTGAATAACTAAGGAATTTGAATTTTTGAACTACTGCAGATGTTATTAATTCAGTAATTATTATGAACAGCAAAGGGCAATTTAAAACTTAAGCTTATTAAAACGAAACAAAAATTGTTTTTTAATATTTCAACGGTTTTCAATTTTAATCTTATCGCCCAAGTTTCGTGGACTTTTGCCTCCTTTCCATTTTTACCTTTTCAAAGTAAGTATTTCGAGTTTTATTTTATACATTTTAAAACTAGTTTTTATTAAAACTTTTGATAATAAATGTATGAACTAGTAAACTCTCCTACCCTTTCTTTCGTTTACTTTTTATTTTTGGTTCAAACTACAATGATAACAAACATTGACTTTGGTTACCCAAATTTCCCTTCCATATCCCAACAATTGACGTCAAAATTGGCCACCTTGAGACATGGGATGTTCGACTGTTTTTGTATTCACGCTAGGGCTGAGAGAAGGGGCACCTCCAATTGTTCTTGCCACTACGTTCCGACATTGACCAACCAACTGGAACCAATTAGTTTGTTTGCATCCCACAGATTGAAACCCAGCCTCCGTTTATAAGGGGCCACCAGACCTGTTAAATTTTAAGTTTAGCATCAAAAACTTTTTTATCATCCCCTGATTAAAGGAAAAGTATTAAGAAATTGGACCCGTTTTATTAAATTGTTTTCCATTGACTTATTTTAAGCCAAGTTAATCTTTCCATTGTACATAACTATCATAACAAAATGGTAATCCCCCTTCAAAATAAATGCGTAAAAGAATATTTCTTTATTAAGCAAGTACCTCGTTAATAATGCAAATAACGACCTTGGCATTTCATAATGACAGCATATAATTTTCTTTTTCAATCGTAGCGACCGTGTTCTACGCGGCCGTGAAGCAATTACAACTAGTAACCTCGTGGAATATTTCTAATAGCGAGAACAGTCAGCTGTTAGACAGCGGCCCCTTTCAAATGAGCTGGAAAATAAGCAATGAATATTCATATAGAAATCGTCATATTATGAGTTGAGTTTTGAATGTTTCTATCTTTTAACGATTTATGGTTTGCGTGTTTTTCTAATGGTTTTTTTGTTTTTTGTAATAAATAAATATTGTTATGGCGGGCGATAGGGAAAATATACAATCAAAACAAAAATAGAACTACCTTTGATACTTGTCAATAAAGTTAATTTAAAAAAAAAAATTTGTTTGTGACAATGTAACGCGTTAAAGTTATATTTATTTCTAACAAAACAAAAAAAAATTATAATAAATACGAATAAGTTTTTCAGTTGACAACGACTTCGGGGTCGGTTTTTCCAACAATGTGTGCAAATCATAAAATTTACTGTCATTTTTTTCCTAACGCAAAAAGCAGTATAACAAAAAATAACTTAAATTATAGAAAAATATAATTTTCTTCAACGTTATGAAGAAAAAATATCTTTAAAAATATCTTGTATTTACCGATTCCGGTTAAAACCACTCTTTAAGTATTTGACGCATGGATCATCTTCCGACAAAAAGGGATCGCCCAAATTGCCCCAACAACAAAACAACAATGAAAATTCGTTTGATCCCCGCCGATTCGAACCCACGCCCGGTTCTAAAGCAAACCCCATCCACTGGCTATGGGCAGTTAATTATTAATTAGTTAAAGGAAATAGCTTTCTTTTACAACACAAACCGCTTTTTAACCCTATCAAAAATTAAGGATCTAATAGAAAACAATATCACGGGTTTAATTAACGCGTAGAAACAAGGCCTTCACAAATAACCACATTTTTTTCTAATTGCGTTATGTTTTCCCCCATTTTGAATTATAATTTTTTGTGCTTTCTTAGAAGACTTTTACTAAATGGTAATGAATAAATGTGTTAAAAATTTATCTTTAATCTAATTGTTGGATTTGAAAATAATCGCTCAATTAATGAAACTGTAATAAATCACGTTATGTAACGGAATTAAAGGAGCAATACAAAAGGAATTTAGTTCAAAATGTTATGAATAATTTTTTACAAAGTTTATCTTTAATGTTTTTTCCGTCTTCCAGCTAAAGGCTTTAGTTAAATAATGTAATTTTGGTCGAAACTACCAAATTGTTTGTGGATTTGTTAAATTATTGATAAAACCAAAAAAGGATGGATCGTCGGGAAAGCTAAATTTAATATACACACATTTGGTATTTCTATAATATCAAAATAAATTTAGGATGTTTCAATTGTGATTTTATTGGCCGTCTGCCATAATCGATAGCGTTCAAACTGAAATTTTGATCGCAGCCCGTTCTTGCGTTCGAAACTTTGGAACTTCCAGGGGTTGCCATTTGGAAATTTTACGTCGAATCACCGCCCCGTATCGGGGTGTTGGCGAATGGTCGCCCTTTCATTCTGGAATTGGAGGACTTTGTCACGGGAATTTTTGATTTTGATTACAACGTTTTGAACGATTTAAAGATCTTTGTTATCAATTCAATGTTGCAATTATGTCAAGTACGAAAGAAAATCTGTTTTAGTAAAAAAAAAGAACAATGAAATGCATAATTTAAAAGAATCAATTGACTGCCTATCCTGGTGGGGGGGTTTGCTTTAGGAAACAAGTCTGGGTTTAAATCCTGTGGATATTAAACAACTTTTCAATTATGTCTCCTAGCTGGCTAGGTCAACCGGGCTAATCGTCTGTAAAGTAAGATGAAACATGCGTTGGATGGACATGTAAAAGTTAGTCCAGCGCCTTTTCTTGCTTCGGTCGTGTTTATCTCCCATCGGGGTATAAAATGAAAACCTGGGTTTGGACTTTTGGAATCCATTTTTATATAGAACGGCTGCCGTGGTGGAACTATGACACATTATTTATTATTATTAAGGCAAGTACGAAAGACAATCTGTTTGAGTAAAAACAAAGAAAACAAGTCTGCATATTTTTTCAGCAACTTTCTTTGTCACGGATAATGATTTTTGGAAATTTACATCACTAAGCTTTTCCACAACCATAGCCGCCGCACCAAAGTGAAAAACCCTTTTTTGTTTTCCCATTTTTTTTTCGCAAATTTAAATCAGAAATCATTATTCGTATGCGTATTTATTCTATATTTATTCAACATTTATTTTATGTTTAATTAATTACCTTAAAGGTTCAAATTCTTAAATTTCATATTATATTATAAAGTTGAACGTAATTCGGGAAGGGAGATAATCAAATCAAATGTCGTTTTGGGAAAAAATTCTTTCCCAAATCAATAAAAAGGTTTTATAATTAAATTTATAAGTTTATATTTTTTAAAATTATGAACAGTTAACAATCCAAGTTGTTTTTTATCCATGCACATTAACCAAACTTCTAAAAAATTTTCTTTTTAAAAAATCAAAAGTTCCTTTTTTTTGAATCACTGGGTGAAAATTGACGGTTCTTTTTAAAAAAAAAACAATCCCGAAAGAATCTCTCAATTAGATCTGTAAACTTTTTTAAATTCAAATTTTATGGTCTCTTTACATTAAAAAGCCAAAGGGCAACTTAATATTTTTTATTGTTTTTTATTTATCAAAATTTTTATTTCTTTCATTCAAACTTTGGTTGCAGTGCGCTCGGAGTGATGATTTGGGCCAATCCTTATTATAATAGTTGGTTTTATTTTGGGGTTGATTGTTTTAAAAATGAATATTATGGATAAGGTATTGTTTTCCTCAGTCAACTATTTTTTTAAGGACTTAATACCCGTGGACAATACCCGAATTTGAAAACTATTTTCCAATTAAATTTTAAACCTTTTTGGGTCGTTTCTTGCTTTATCCCAAAATTTCTTTAAAATATTGGTTTTATAAAGAGACAAGCTTAGTTACAGGATCCGACTGAAGGGTAAACATATACTATAAAAATGATTACAAGCCCTTGTAAGAATAGTGAATGCGATAATGCAATTAAATTACATGGAAAAACTCTTATCGGAAGATTCTTCGCTTGAAAAGCTCGATTTGAATTGAAAATTTACTCAAGCAGTAGAGAAGTTTTTATTTCTTTAAGTTTTCTTATAACAGACACAGTATTTTTTATTACAATACAAAAACAAATAAATACTATTTGAAGTACTTTCCCGTTGAATTATTATGTCTGTTTAAAGCTTTAATAAATTTCATTAAATAAGTGATTATAACACCAACCTTCAAAATCATACCGTTTAAAGCTTAATTAACCCGTTTTCTCGGGAACGTTTGAGTTTCAAGTTTCTAAACGTGCCGAAATTGGAAGTTACTAACGTTTTCAGGAACATCTATTACTTGCATTTGTATTAAACGTTGGTATCATCGCTTTCCGTTGCTATTAAATTAAAAATAGATAATTTTTGTGCTTTTGTTTGTTTTTTCATCCAATCAAATTACATTGGGGGATATCTAAGATATCAAAAGGAAGTCCTTTGGTCTATTTCAACAACGTAAACAAACCCAACGGAGGATGCGGTTTTTTTAATAGTAGGTAATTAAATAAAGTAAAAAAGATAGAAGAAAAAATTTTTTTAGTATATTTTTATGGGTTTTGAAATTGGCGGGCGGGGTCCTAATAATTAATAATACGGAAACATCGATGTCATTTTTGGGAATATACCCATGTATCTGGCCGTGTTTGGTCCAAAACATCACGGAAATTAAATTTATTCGAAAAATTAAATTAAAATTTATAAATTACAATTTCAATTTGAAAATTCAACATCCTTTAGTATTAAAGCTAAATAACCTTGTTTATTATTGACAACCGTTTGGGTACATTCTGGACACCAACATTTGGGGAAAATTATGTAGATATTACTTTTATGACGTTCCTAAATTATAAAGGATTACTTTTAAAAATTATTACGAATACAATGTAACTTGTTAATCTTTTGTGACCAATATTTTTTAGCAGAAATTATTTGTTTTCTATCATTTAAAACACAATTAAAATAAATTGTAATATTATTTATTATTGAAATTCCTTTAAAGAAAAAGGAATTTGTTTGCTCCTTAAATTAGTTTTTTTTTTCTAAATAATCAAAACCTTATTGTTTTATTTTTTAGGAAAGTAAAATATAGCAGCATATTAAATACAAATAAAGGTTAAAAAAGATGGAATTTGAATTCATTATTAAAATTCACTCCCTTTAATTTGGTGATAATAAAATTATAACTTTTCCAACTACCAAAA
Organism: Lamproptera curius; assembly: GCA_029286875.1. Taxonomy (NCBI): domain Eukaryota; kingdom Metazoa; phylum Arthropoda; class Insecta; order Lepidoptera; family Papilionidae; genus Lamproptera; species Lamproptera curius. The sequence continues at coordinate 92,094 of JAGSMT010001951.1, forward strand.
CATGTTGATCAAAGGTCCGGGAAAAAGACTTTTTTATGGATTTAAGCGTGAAGTATCAAATTTTATGTTTAATTACAAATTGGTGCCATTTTGGTTTTTATTTAAATTAAAAACCGAAAAAACATTAAATTGACGGTAAAAATATAAAACATTTTAATCAAATGAAATTAGTTTTCCCAAAAGTTTCCATAAAAACGTTTTTTTTTATGTCTTGAATCTTTCAATATAGAATCAGGAATTGGATCGAAAGGGTCTTTGAAGAAATTTATGTTGTTAAACTTGGCGGTAAAGTTAGTTTGCTGGCATTTGGGGATTTTTACTTAGAACAAATTTTGGGAGAGTACAATTTTCTTATAAAAGGTTTTGTCTGAAATGTTTTTTGTTAAACAGCGTAAAACTCTTTACATATGTAATTAATTATTGACTTGTTTAAAAATTATAAAAAACTTTTTTTTGCCTTACCCAATTAAACAAAATTTAATTAAAAAATTTAATAAAAATTTCCCTAACCAGTAAATAGCTAATATATGCTTTGTTATTTATCAACACACCTGTTTAGAAACACATTTATTGTTTCCAGTTTCAAAAATTGTCTATACTCTGTTTCCTTGTAATTTTTTTTACAAAAAACCTTTGTCTTGTACAAGAGTTTGTCTAACTTTTTGGTTACGAAAATTTATTTCAAAAAATGAATTCCTGAAAGATCTTTTGTTTTATTGCATAAGTGTTATTAAATAAAACATTTGATTTTTTTTTCTCTTTTAAAATTCTTAAAGATAGGAAAAATGTCAACCCTTTGACATTTAGATATTTCTTTTAATACTTTTTTAATATTTTTGGATTTGTAAAGATGAAGAATAAATTGAAAACATGAATATTTTCAAATCAAAAATATTCATAATATCGCAGCTGCATTCTTCTGCGATGAAAATTGTTCGAAGAGATGATAAAGGGCCAAACACTTACGGGTGAAACCCGTATCTTTTTTTTTTTAATTTTATCCCTAAAATCCAAAAAAAAATACATTAGTTCCTGCTACCTTATACCAATATTAAAAAAGGTTTTATTTATAACACTTTTATTGTATTTTATTATTTTTAGATAAAAACAGGATTATAACCAAACCTCATTGTATACATGGTTCCCATATGATTTGGTATTTATTGAAAGTACAGAACAACAGTTTGTTAAAAAAAAAAACTCTTAGATAAATAATAGGATATATGCATATATATGAGTAGTAATATTTATATACTATTTCTATAAATTTTAAAGCTTTAGACACGTTCATATTTGGCACTAGGCTTGATTATATCAAACAACTCATTTTGAGCCGCAGAAAGACTTAAGATAATGATATTGCAGTTGAAACAAAGGGAAACTCGGGACAACGACAGTCAACTTTATCGTTAAAAGTTTGTCTTTCTTCTGTTGTATTTGACCTACCGAAACTTTTAAATAATCTTTATAGACACGCTCCATTAAGGATAAAATAGCTTAATTTATATTAACGGATTCAATATAAAGTTCTCAAACGTAAATATATATATATATATATATATATATATATATATAAATATATATATATCTTAGAGACAAGGTAACAAAAACGTTAACATTAGATTTTCAAACATTCCATGTGACCGTTTTGAAATAAATTTTGTTATCTTTTGGAAAAATTTAATGATCCAAATACTTTTATTAAAAATATTTGGTAATTCTTCCTACGCCCGAACCCGCCGCCCGACCTTTTTAAAAAATTTTCATCGATATTGTTCCACTTCGGGGTGCTTTTTTGGTAAAAATTGATGCGTAGGAAGAGACCAGAGGAAAAGTTGGTCGAGCTGTGTAAGATTCTTCTAAACAGGAAATATATATTTACGATTCTGTTATAAATTTAAACAATTATATTCAATATTTTGTCTTTATTCTGTAAAAGAGTAACAGATTCTTTGTTATAACTACCAAGTTTGATATGACTGAAAGTGGAGTGGGCAATGCTAGAATAGGCTCCAAAACTGTACTAACCCAAAAAAACTTTTCTGTATATCTGTTAATCGTTTTATCATACATTTTTTCATTAAAACTCTGAAAAACAAACTTCAATTATGTCCAAATTAACCTAGAAGAAACTTACTCAAAACTTCATTCTTTTAAATGTAAAAATATTCCCCTAAAATTTATGATTTGAAGGAAAATATTATGGGAATTCATTCTGGAAATCCAATTCTTCTTAACAAGAAACTGGTTGCACGGACTTGTTTTCGTGGATACCACTATGTATCATATAATCCAAAATAGTATGAAACAAAAGTCCTTTTCTGCCTCTCCCAAGATGCTTAAAAATTTAAAACTGCACGTTTCGATGCGGTTTTAATAGATAGGTTTTTATATAACGATGCTTAATAATGAAGGTATATTTTTTATAGCTCCTGACGGGGCGGGTCGATGAATAAATAAAACAAAGGGAAATATGACAACGTTTGCTTTTAAAGATTTGTCGTTCATTATTTAAATGAATAAACTCAACAATAATTCACGTTCATTTTGCTTGTAACGAGTGGAAAAGTATTATCTTCTATTAAAATCAAGTAAAGCATACGAAATTTTGTAGATTACGTTTAAAAATTAGGTTGTTGATAAGGTTGTGTGAAACTATTGGAATAAAATAAAAAAAAGAACAACCTCAAATATAAAAGTACTACTTTACAATATTACCAAAAGTTTAAGAATAATTGAATAAAAGGATAATAATATTGATGAGGTTATTGAAAATTTTTTTAACGCTTTGAAATCTTTGGTCCTTTTGTCCTTTAATAATAGTTTATTGTAATAATTTTAATAAATGTCTATTTAATGTACTTTTTATTATAACCTATAAGTGATGTTTCAGATTAACATTGTGCAATGTTGCCAAACTATTCCATTGATTTTGGTTCTTGGTGGTTTTCCCTAATAAGTCGTTTGTCCCTTGGTTGATGGTTTTTAAAAGGGAGTTAAAAATTAATGGAAGGACAATAATGGTTTAATTTGTTTTGAGGTTTTTATCTTCGCCACCAGGCAGGGAAATTTTTACCGTTATTCCAATAAATCCCCCACCATTTGTCTGCGCAAAAAGCAACCGGAATTAATAAATCAACCATCTGGGTAAAGCTTTTGTGAACCAAACGTTATTTTAATTGCAACATTAACTTTTCGTATGTTGAATGTTTCTTAAAAATGTTTTATTGTGGTTTTTAATGACTTTTTTAAATTTACTATTGTTGATTTTAGAATTGCATCAGAACGTGAACTATCCCAGACATTCAAATTGAACCAAAAAAAATACAACTTGAAACAAATAACAACTCTGCATTGCACTTAAATTACTGCTTGAAACAAAGCACAAAACCTCAATTCGCTTGGTGCCTATAAAAAAGTTCCCAATGGGTTCGAGCTGTCTGATGTGTTAATATACTGGATGCTTAATTAATCCGTCTGGCTTTACTGGAGCTGAGACTCCATTTAGTTGCCTTGGGCGAACTAACCCAAAATTCGCCTTTTGGTGTGTCAAATACAATAGCAGTTTTAATTTATAAGCTTAAATTTTCAAAACTTAACGTGATTTTGGAGACTTGAATTTTATATTTGTCCTATTTTTATTTTTGCCCGGTATTTTCTTTGTTTAGTTGAATGCACAGTCATTGCAATAAACAAAAAAATGATTTCCATATAATGTCGGTTATGTTTTATTTTTTTGATATACTATTGGGATAATTTTATAAAAAGTAGGTGAAAGGAAACTTATGAAAGTGGGAACAACAAAATATAAAGCCAAAATGCGGAAAAATATGAAAAATAGTCTATATTTTAATGTTTCCATTATTTTTCAAAAAAAGAAATACAAACAATAATTTTCAAATTTCTTTTATTTAATTTTCCTCAAAAGATTTTTTTCCTTAAATGATGTATTTTGCGGCCAATCTAATAAATAGGTTTATAAATTGTGAATTTATAGCCGTACTGGATTACCTTCCTACAACTCTTGGTTAAAGTTCTCCCACGTGGAACTAAAAGCTGAAAAGTCCCCCTAATTTTTCAATACTTTAAAGTGTTCAAATTGTGGTAATTCTTTTTAAACTTTTAGTCCAACACATGGTCTGCTTAAGAATAGTTTCCTGAAGAATTATTTTACCCTGTTTGCATTCCCGGATATTTTGAAAGTAGAGTTGAAAGCAAAGTACTTCAGTGTAATTAAAAACAAAACTTTTAAGCATACTTTGCGTCCAACATATTTTGGCTCTAGTTACCCAACAATATATACCTATATTAAATTATGTTCTAAAAGTCTTCAAGATTGGGTACTCAAAAGGTTTCCAAATTTTGCCTTAAAATTATTAATCCTTTTTGAATTAAAAGAATTTTTTTGTACCTTGATGTAAAATTTTTCTTTCGTTTCATTCAAACTGTCGTTGGCAGTGTGTGCCGCCGAGGGTGATGTTTTGTAAAATCCCTTGTTATATGAGCTGTAATATTTATTGTTGTTGTTTTTTTTTTTAACCGACTTCAAAAAAAGGAGGAGGTTCTAAATTCGTCTGAATTTTTTTTGGGTTACCTCAAAACTTTCGCCTGGGAAACGTGGAAGATGCATCAATTTATTGTGGATAGGTTAAGGATGCTCAATTGTTTATATGAACAAATTTTAAAGCATTAAGAAGTTTATTTTTTTTTGAAACTTCTTGCAAACAATTATCGAAGCGAGCTTAATTCTTAACATTATCTAACTAACCTTAGGATGGTAAAGAAAGGTTTGGAGGTGCCCAAAAATAAAAAATTCATAAAATACATACATTATATACAAATATAATCGTTCAAATATTGGTCAATAATTTTAAGATAATTTAACGGGTCGCATTTTTTATGATGTATTTGATGGGTCGACGGGTCTATTGTTGGTTTGGAAAGGAATACAAATGTGGCGAAAAGGGGAGAATTAATGGGAAAAAGGGGTTGCGCCCGGCGATTTTGGAATAGGCAACCCATGAAATTTGTAAACGGTTGACGGCGGTATACTTTTCCGAGATTGAAAACAATCAATGTGTTATTCGAACCGGGTGAGTTTATTGGTTGATCCATTCAGGTCAAAGATCCCACGTCCCAAGTCGATTAAGGGGAAAATCAAACTGCCGAGGGTTAATTTGGTTTTTGAGGAAAATTTTTGAATCGGTAAAGAGATCTTAGAAATTGGTTGCTTTTTGACAAACCGTTATTGGTTCTAACAAGAGTTAGTAATAAGGCCAAATCTTTGACATTCAGAAAATGGAATAGGTGAGTTTTAATTTTATCGGTGGAACTTATTTGGTCAACATTCTAAAACGGCCTAAAAAGATGATTTGCCATTTTTTGGGATTTGACAATCCAAACTTGTTGGAACATTTCAATATGATGTCAAAAGTCTTCGTTTATCAGTTTTTATGATTTCTGGAAGTTTTGTATAGTTCCCGGCGTATATTTGTGGGGTGTCCGGGTAAAAGTAGTATAAAATTTCAATATCTTGGGTGATTAAGTTTTATAAAACAGAAAATAAATAGGAGAAAAATTCCGCCTTGGGTGCCCACGAAAGTCAGCCAAACACTTTTCGCTATGAATAATTGACTCTTGGCGTCCTCGAAAGGAGGGAACAACCAAGCCTTCGTCGGGAAACCAAAGGGACAAATGGGGAAAGATATCTGACGTGGCATTAAAATCGTTGGAAAAATCGATTAAGACCAGGACTGGATTTTATTTTCCATGCCTGCTCGAATTGAGTCACTTTGGGGGCGTTAGTAGTGAGACCGGTCTAAATCCAGATTGAAAGGATTTATTAAATTTTACTTAAAATTAGAGAACGCAACAAAGGTTTAAGCCGAGAAAAGACAAGAAGGGGAAGTATCAAATAGGTGTATAGTCCGCCATAAAGGGCACAGATTTTAGGAAGAGGGCGAAAAGTTTTTTATCTGGGAAAGGATCCAGTGCTAAAAGGCGTTGATGACATGAATTTTGCAGGATATTCAAAGATGGTAGGGTCCTTGATCCTATTTTATCCATCCATGATTGGACTTGATAGAGGGAAATTTTTGATTTTTCAAAGGCACTGGTGAAAAGTGAACCATTTAATATTGGCCTCAAACCATTTAAGTGAAATTTGAAAACTTTCGTCTATCAGGGGAATAAAAAAATGTTGGTTTAAATCCAAAGATAATGGGAAGGTTTGTCCCGCACTTCCCTGAATCCCAAGGCTTAGATATCGCAGGGATTATTATTCAATACTTTCAATTATCCTTTTGCGTTCCACCTCATTACACCGATTCCCCCAATTTTAAAGAACTCTTTTCATGGGATTCCCCTTATATTTTAAAATTCGGTCCCCTTCGCTCGGGCATCCCTTCTCCTTCCAATGGAGCTTCCCATTTAACCCTTAATGGGGGGTGGAATTAATAAACCCGAACTTTTTATTCACAAAATTTTTTCTGGGCAAACAGATTAATTGATTTTTTGGCATTTTCGATTTAAATTTTAATTTTTAAAAGAACTGGATTTAAAGGTTTTTGAGCTTGGGGAAAAAAATATGATCATGATGGGGAAAAACTCGGATGCCTGAGAGGAAAACATGTTGATAAGAAAAGAAGACTAAGTTTATGCCTTAATTTTCTTATCACGAACCTATTTTATCCAAACGAACAATAAACAAATACTTGAAGGTATATCACCAATTTTTTGATTATTTGTTTATTTTTGCATGGGAAGGTCATTATAATATGATTAAGCACGGCACTCGATCAAAATCATACCCGTTTTTAACTCGAGTTTGAACTCCCATTCTCTTCAAGGAACGTTTACAGTTTCAAGTTTCTCAAACTGCCGAAATTGGGTTCCAACGTTTGGGAACATCATCACTTGCTTTGATGGTTTGTGTTTTAGTTTGTTTTATTCATACCAATACAAAATTTATATTGGTGCAAAAGTAGAAAAATATAAAATAAAAGACGTAATAAAACGAAGTCCTTTTCTTCCTATTTTCTATGTAATGCGTAAATCCTGAAAATTACGCAACGGATGTTAATGCGGTTTTTTAAATAGATGGAGTAATTGAAGGGGAAGTTTTATTTTAAGTATAATTTTCTTAATGTTTTAGAGAAACGCTGTTAAATTTATATATTTTATTAGATTTTTACAGATACAGTATTGTACCGGTGCGGAGCCGGGGCGGGTCGCTAGTAATTACATAATACGGAAACATCAGATGACTCACTAATAATATATCCCATCGTAGTCTGGCTATGCTCATAGACCAAGGAATTACTCCGAAACGTCTCGCGAATAAATGTGACGAATTCACACGAAAAATCCGTTAATAATTGAATTTAATAAATAAGAATGTACTAATTCGAAAATTCAACATCCTTCAGTATTAAAGTTAAATAAGTTTGAGTTATATATTAATTTAAAGCGTTTGCGGCTATGCTCTGGTACATCTAACGGCTGTTGGGGGATAATTATGCCAAATTCACATGACTGTGTCCAATTGTAAAGTTTTTACTTTTAATATTCGAATACTTAACTTTGAAATCTACTGACTTTATATTTTAGCAGAAAATTTACTTAGTTTTCTATCTATTTAAAACACAATTAGGAATGTAAATTGTACATATGTATTTATTGACCTGAAATTCCTTTAAAGAAAAAGGAATTTGTTTAAAAACATAACCTACAGGATTATGTTTTTAAACAACTTTTTTCTTAATAATCAAAACCTTATATGTTATTTTATATGTTAGAAGTAAAATATAGCAGCGATTATAAGAATACAAATAAGGGTTAAAGAAGGATCGAATTGAGACGCATTATCCCCAAAATGACACTCTCCTTGAAGTTTGTTGTGATAATAAAATTATTCACTTTTCCATTACTGAGCACAAACATAGTGTTATGTCAAACGGTCCGGGAAAGAGGACTTGAATTGTATGGATGTTAAATCGTACGTGGAAGTATCAAATTTTATGTTTTATTAGGATTTCAGAAGATTTATATTTGAATTAAAATAGAACCCGACGAACATTATTATTGACACCGAAAAATTATAAGATTAGTTGACCAGGTGATAAGAAATGATTTGATCTGAATGAAATAATTTTGCTTTTCGCAAAATTTGCCATAAATTTTAACGTTTCGGCCATAACCTTATGTCATGAATCTTTAAAATTAGAATCAGGAATTGGATGGGAAAGGTCGTTAAAAAAATTTATGTAAGTAAACTGGGCTTTAGACTGTACTTGTATTGATGGCGCTTGGCTTGCTCATATCTATCAAGCGCTATACGGAGAAAATGATACTGCAATTGAGACAGAGTTTGGGCAAGGAATAACGACGTTTCCTTAGAAAAAGTTATGCGTTTGCAATGTTAATTTTATTGGTTGAAATCTTTGTAGCACGTTAGGACTCGTGTCACAAATGTAATTAATTACCAACTTGTTTAAAAATGCTGTAAAAATACTTTGTTGCCTTTACTTCAACGCACTTAAACAAAGCATTTTAATTGGAATTTTTTTTATAGAAAAATTCCCCGCTTCATTTCAGCTGAAACAGCTAATATGTTCTTTGTTATTTATCAAGCAGAACGTACTTACGTGTTACAGCAACACATTTGTTGTTGGCAGTTTCAGAAAATTGTACGTATACTGCTGTTTCCGTTGTATTTTTTTACAAAACGCTTTGTCATGTAGAAGTTGCTTTTGTTTGACGTTTTGAGTTGTTAAATATTATTTCTAAAAACATGAAGTACTTCTTGAAAGATCTTTTTGTATTTATTGAATAAGTATTATTAAATAGTTAAAAATTAAGATTTAATCGCCGTCATCGTATCTACAATACTCTTAAAATTCTAAAACACGAGCTAGAAACGTCTGCAGTAATATTTTAATATTAAATATTTTACAAGAATTGATATAGATTTGGTTTGAAAATATTCATGATTTCGCAGCTGTCTGTATTCTTCTTCGATGAAAACTGTTGCAAAGAGAAATGATAAGTTGGCCGAGCACTTGGCGAGATGATAAGAAACCAGTATCTTATTTTTATTTTCAGTATCGCCTAAAATCTTAAAAAAATATATTTTTTGTAATATGTTGCTAGCTCTGTATAATAGCAATATTGCTAAAAGGTTTTTATTTAGTAACACTTTTATTATTATTAATATATTTTAGATAAAAACAGGATTATAACACGACCTCATTGTATGGATGAATCACTGCATATATGATTATAAGTATTTATTGAAAGTACAGAACAACAGTTTGTTAAATAATTAAAAAAAAAGTCTTAGATAAATAAA
>JAGSMT010001953.1:0-10207 GCA_029286875.1 Lamproptera curius
CATAAATGGACATCCCAAATTTAAAACACTGCGTTAACGCGGTACACTGTCTACTCAAAATGCCGATTTGTTCGATTACGAGTAATTTCTGCTTTTAAATAGCGCTCCATAATAAGCGATACAACGGTATGCATTGACGTTATATACTGTGTTCTTTCCGTAAATTATCCAACATGCTAAGGTTTGTTTTAATCCAAGATTTATATCTGTTGTTTAATAATCTCTCGATATAATCGTTCATAAATGGACATCATAGGATTTTAACAATTGCGTTTACGCGGTACATGTCTACTCAAACATGCCGATTTGTTTCGATTACGATTCATTACTGCTATTAAAATAGCACTCCGTATAAGCCCATATAACGGTATGCATTGAGGTTAAATACTTGTGTTCTTGCGGTAAATTATCATCCCTGTACTTCAGATTTCTTTTGATCAAAATTCATATCTGCTGTTTTATATATCCCTCGATATAATCGTTCATAATGGACATCCCAAGGTTCTAAAATAGCGTTATCGCGGTACACTGTCTACTCAAAAATGCCGATTTGTTTCGATTACGAGTCATTTCTGCTATTTAAATATAACGCTCATTATAAGCCCATATAACTGTATGCCTCGACCGTTCAATACTTGTGTTTTTGCTGTAATTTATCAACTTGTACTTCCGATTTCTTTTGATCAAGATTCATATCTGTTGTTTAATATCCCTCGATATAATCGATCATAAATGGACATCCTAGGATTTTAACATTGTGTTATCGCGGTTCACTGTCTACTCAAAATGCCGATTTGTTTCGATTACGAGTCATTTCTGCTTTAAATATAACGCTCTTATAAGCCCTTATAACTGTATTCCTCGACCGTTCAATACTTGTGTTTTTGCGATAATTAATCAACTGACTTCCGATTTATTTAGATCAGATTCATATCTGTTGTTTAAATATATCCCTCGATATAATCGATCAAATGGACATCCCAGGATTTTAACTATTGTGTTATCGCGGTTCACTGTCTACTCAAACATGCCGATTTGTTTTGATTACGAGCATTTCTGCTATTTAAATAGCCTCGTATAGCCATATAACGGTATGCATGACGGTTCAATACTGTGTTCTTGAGGTTAATTTCAACATGTCCGCATTTCTTTTGATCAAGATTCTATCTGTTGTTTAAATATATCCCTTGATATAATCGTTCATAAGTGGACATCCCAAGATTTTAAAAACCGTTGTCGCGGTACACTTCTCAAACATGGATTGTTTCAAGTGAGTCATTTCTGCTATTTAAAAATAGCGCTCCGTATAAACCCATATAACTGTATGCATTGCCAGTTTACGTTGTTCTTTCGTAAATTATCACGTACTTTCCGACCTTCATTTGATCAAGTTCCTCTGTTGTTTAAATATTCCCTCCGATTAATTTCGTTCATAAATGGACATCCCAAATTTAAAACACTGCGTTAACGCATACTCTGTCCACTCAAACTTGCCAATTTGTTTCGATTACGAGACATTTCTGCTATTTAAAAGCCTCAGTATTATCCCATTAACGATATCATTGAGTTAATAACTGTGTTCTTGCGGAAAATTATCCACCTGTTTTGCGATTTCTTTTGATCAGGTTCATATCTGTTTTAAAATTATATTTCATGATATAACGTTCATAAATGGACATCCCAGGATTTTAATATGTGTTTTGAGTTCACTGTCTACTCAAACATGCCGATTTGTTTAGTTCGAGTAAGTTCTGCTTTTTAAATATCCCGTACAAGCCCATATAACTGTTGGCATTGAAGGTTCAAACGTGTGTCTTTCGGTAAATTATCAACATTTTTCCATTCCGACTTTGATCAAAATTCCTATCTTTTGTTAAAATATATCCCTCAATAATCGCTGGGACATCCCATGATTTTAATAACGCGTTTCGCGGTATTCTACTCAAACATGCCGGTTGGTTTCGTTAAGGTGTTTCTGTTTTAAAATAGGCTCCTATAAGCCCCAACAACGGTTGTTGACGGTTCAAATTGTTTTTCCGCCAACATGTAAACCGACTTCTTTTGATCAAATTATATCTTTTGTTAAAATATATCCTCGATATAATCGATCATAAATGGCCATCCCAGGATTTTAAAACGGCGTTATAGCGTCACTGTCTACTTAAACATGCCGATTGGTTTCGATTACCGAGTCGTTTCTGCTATTTAAAATTATAACGCTCCGTATAAGCCCATACAACGGTATGCATTGACGCTCAATACTTCAGTTCTTTCGTAAATTAACATGTACTTGCTGATTTATTTTGATCAAGATTCATATCTGTTTTATGAATATATTCTCAATATAATCATCATAAATGGACATCCAGTATTTTTTTAACTGTTGTGTTATCGCGGTTCACTGTCTACTCAACATGCCGATTTGTTTCGGTTGATGAGTCATTTTGCTTAAATATAGCGCCCGTACAAGCCTATAGTAACTTTTGCATTGACGGTCCAATACGTGTTCTTTCGGTAAATTATCAACATTTACTTCCGACTTCATTTAACTGGCACCATCTGCTGTTTAAATATATCCTTTGATATAATTGCATTAGTGGACATCCCAGGATTTTAAAACTGGCGTTATCGCGGTACACCGTCTACCTCAAACATGCTGATTGGTTTCTGATTACGAGTCGTTTCTGCTATTTAAATATAACGCCTTGTATAAGCCCATACAACGGTATGTATTGACGCTTCAATACTTGTGTTCTTCGGTAAATTATCAACATGTACTCTGCTGCTGATTTCTTTTGATCAAGATTCATATCTGTTTTTTTAAATATATCTGACATAATCAATCATAAATGGACATCCCAGATTTTAAAAATGGCGTTATCGCGGTACACCGTCTACTCAAACATGGATTTGTTCGATTACGAGTAATTTCTGCCATTTAAACATAGCGCTTCCATATAAGCTTCCATACAACGCATTGACGGTTCAATACTTATGTTCGGTATATTATCACATACTGCTGACTTCTTTGGATCAAGATTCATCTTTGTTAAAATATATCCCTCGATATAATCGATCATAAATGACATCCAGTATTTTAACTGTTGCGTTATCGCGGTTCACTGTCTGGCCTGAGATAACGAGGGCGCTACATGCACAGACACCCATAGATAGAAATTAATTCTCTAAAAATAAATAAATAGCTGTAAATCTTTGCAAAGTTGCAGCCTATAAGTAAACACCCAGAATAATGTGTAAATATTATCTAGTGTTTAGACACCAGTGAAACTAGCAAAAGACATGTGTTATTTATTATTAATTCCGGGGCTGTGATATTTGCTTTGTGTTAAATTCGTTGAACCATAAAGAAATTGTGGGATTCGGAGGATTTGTTCAAGAACATATTCAGCTATCAATAAATTTAGTAGTGTTACATCGATGATACAAAAGAGGATCATTTTTAAAAAGGTAGCAACAAAAAATCTATATTAACAAATAACTGTCGACTACCGTCTTCAATGCTGGACAAATGGTTTGTCGATTTCGTGGACGAGCCATAGAAGGAAATTTCACCGCATCGAGCACTGAAGGCCAGCTGGCGGAATCGCATGGCTGCCGCCAAGCAGTACGCCCTGGACTGATTCCCCAACCACTGTATCGCTTTTATCGTGACAACTATAAACTAATTTATTACAAATTGGCAAATTTAAGAAATTTTTAGTTGAAAAGTATATACATCAAAAATTTTGGTTTAAAAATTTTTGGTACCTAGTATACAAATTGTGATTTATTTATATAATTCTTAGAATTGTACAGTTGTACTTGGCTTTTACTTTGTACCGACTCAAGTTTGTTTTGAATTCTAAATGAATCTATTAGTGAAATAATAGTGATCCATAGGTCAAATTGTTCTGAAATGCGTTCATACTGCTATTAATTTTGATAAACAATTACCAGATATTATAATAATGTTAAACAACTCTTGCGGTCACGCATTTTGTCGAAACGTTTTTATGTGTAGTGTCGTGCACTGTATGTACATACACACATATTTTTGTATTTAAAACATTAATTTAAATTTTATACATATAAAAAGAAAGACAAAATGTCATCAGTTCCAAAGATTTGTTCTGATGTAAAAATAAACTTTCTAGGAAAGAATATATGATATGCTCACGTGTGGCTTAGACATGATTTGCTGTGTGCTAACATAACACCTAAATCTTACTTTTGTTATGGATCCAAAATATAAGACTAACTGGAATTGCTTGTAAATGTCGCAACAAGATACCGAAATCTGACAATACTTAATACTCCTGCCAGAGCAGCAAGTCGTTCCACCGCTTCTGATGATGATAATGGTCTCGAAAAGAAGGTAACATTACTTTATGAACAGGAAAACAATAGAACTCGAAAATGATGAAAGAAGGATCCTACGTTACTGAGGGACATTTACACCATTATTAAACAAGAGATAACGAAACTATTAAACATCTAGCTTCTGAACACTTATCGAATATTTCCCAACAAATAGCTGGTTGGACTTTCACGAATCCTTAACATTTTTTAATAAACAATACAAGAACTCAAGCAAATCATAAACGAAAGAACGATACAATATCTGATTTATTTCTAAAACAATTTAACAACACAAGTGAAGAACTTGTCAACAGGGCTAGTGGCGGAACAAAGCATGCGTTCTCAAATATTGAGATCAATGGATCCCTGAAAATAAGTCAGAAATTTACGACAATTGAGCAACTTTGGTAGGATTGTCGAAAGCCCTCTTTGCGATAAATGATTCTGCACATAACACGTATTACAAACTTAATAAGGAAAATGACCGACCTTGCCCAGGATAATTAAACTACGCAGTCAACGCCGTCGCGATGAGTTGCTAGTTGCAGTTACTAAGTTCAATAAAAGAACTTAGACAACAAATTGAATTCAGAGTATCTAGGAATCGGTGGACGTCGTGCCAGTGTTTGTGTCTGAACATTTAACCAATAAATAAACTGTTACATGCCGCTGCGCGTAAGCAAGAAGACAAAGATGTATTTTAAGTTTATATGGGCGAGGGATGGCAAATCGTATGAGAAATGTAGAATTAGAGTCACGTTATATATATAAAAGATGAAGAAAGCTTAAATTAATTGCCTAGTGTAATTAAATAAATTTGATCAACTGATTATAATACGCGTACATTGCTTTTAAACATGTCTGTAAATATATATTATCAAAACGTACGGTTTGAGAACCAAGACAGAAGATGTATCAGGAATGTCTCTGTTAATGAATTTGATGTATGAAAAGTTCAATGGAAACATAAATTGTAATGTTTTACAGGGAATCTGGACAAACGTTATGTCGTATTTAGGAAAGATCGATCAAAGTTCGACTAGCCAGAAAGATGGAGGGGTGTTTTGATTGCAATATCTAAAAATATCCCATCTTATAGGCAATTAGGAATGGGAAAGTACTGCTGAAGATCTCTGTGTCGATCGAAATCAAAAGTGTCAACTTGATAAAGAAAGTTTCATTTGTGCTGTTTATCTTCCCCTCCTGTTTCCTTGAGCACTATTCAGCTTTTTACGGAAACCTGTGTACAAACGTTATAGAGCAACTGATTCGAGGATAATTTTGGGAGATTTTGAGTCATGCATTGGTTGGTCTCAAAAGTTTGGATAGCTTCCATGTGAAAATGAATTGATGGATCTAAATTGGGACTTTCTCTCGATTGATTTCATGTTAATTAATAATTTATCACAATTTAATAATGAATAATGTAGATGGTAAAATATTGGATCTGGTTTCACTGATTTCGATGTAATTAAAGGTTGCTAAATCCAATAATGTATTGAGCAAAATTGACCAAAGGCACCTCCTTTATTAGGTTTCTCTGTTACCGCAATATAGTCCTCATTTTAAACCTATATTACGACCCTGGATACAACTACTTTCGGAGCAGACTATAGTCAAACTTTATCACATTTGTTAAATATTAATTGAACAGTAAAGCTAGAGGGGTGTTGAAATGTAAATGAATGACTGGGATATATTTTATCATCTTATTTATATTTGCTATCGATTTATTTACTCCACGAACTAAGCCTGTCTGCAAAATTTCCCCCATGGTTCACCATCTCTAATAAAAGTCATTTCTGAGAAAAATAAGGTAAGGCATAAATTTAAAAATATAAAACCTCGTGACCAATTAGAATTTGAGCCCTGAGTTCACAAATTGAGCAAACAATGTCTTTATGCATAAGAAGAGAATTGAAGTCATTTGTAAAAATCCTAAAAGCTTTGGCGCTCATCAAAGACAGACGAAATGGAGAGAGACTACTGCACCAGCAATTACATCAGGGTGACCAGATCGCATCTACTGACCGCAACGCACAGATGTTCGCAACCCGTCTTTTCATCAGTATTTAATAGAGATTCTCTAACGGTTAGTGTAGATTTCGTTTAATACCACCCCATTATCGTATTAACATATCGGAACGAGCATCCAACGCTCAATCAAAAGTTAGACATGGCAAAGGCTGACCAGACAATATTCCTCCGGCTTTGTTACAACGTCAGGCTCTGCTTATGTTACCTTGTCAATTATCTCTAACAGATCCCTAAATGAGGTGTATTTCCAGACATATGGAAAAGCTCTAAAGTAGTCCCAGTTTTTAAAAATTCCACAAGCAACGTTAGTAACTATAGACCAATTCCATACTTTCATACCCAAAGCTTTTCGAGTCACTTATGTCCTTTTATTACACAGCATCTGCATAACTTTATCTCTGAACATCAACATGGTTTAGAAAAGGTCACTCCGTTGGAAAACAAATTTAGTCTCATTTACGTCTTACTCTGTGCTGGAAATTGATAGAGGACTAGAAGTGACATTTATTTATATGGACTTCTCTAGTGCTTTGATAAGGTCTGTCATGCTCATTAATAAATAAATGATGAGGATTTGGGATTGATGGGTCGCTATTGGAATGGTTTCTGTCTATATCTTGCAAAAGACCAGTTTGTGGTGGTGAATGTCATAAATCACAAGACTATAGCTAATTTGTGCGTACCACAAGGTCTGCATCTTGGCCCTGTATTGTTTTCTTTTTGGCCTTTATAAATGATATTACCTTAGAAATACGCAATAGTCACTTTGTGGTCTCATGATGACTTGAAAATATACAGAAATAAAGAATAGCAACAGACTCAGAACTTATACAGTGTGATTTGGGATAGAATAAAAATGGTAATTTAAATGAATGACAATAAATACAAAAAGTCCTATTTTACAAAATTCTTAAAAACGAAATCATGACATCCTGTTATATATTAACAGAAATTTTGCAGCAAGTCAATGAAATTCGAGATTTGGGGTAAGACACGGATAATAGGCTAACGTTCAAATCACACATCAATTCAATTGTTAATAAAGCTGCTAAATGCTCGGTTTTTAAAAGAAATATTAAGGGATGCATTTCGTCAAACACTAAAATTATATTATACAACCTGCTGGTTCTCAGTCAACTTGAGTCTTCGTGCACTGTAGTTTGGGGTCCCCATTGCACTACTCATTCGCAATGTAATAGGTTAGCGTGTATTCACTTGTATAATTTGCATTTAATTCTTCTAGTATTTCTACCGTGCTACATACGATCTGCGTCTTAAACATTTTAAAATAATATCGCTTAGCAATCGTCGCAGAACACCATTATCATGTTCCTAAAAACTAATTTCTGAAGCATAGATTGTAACCACTTACTTTAGAAAATCAACTTTAGTATTCCTTTACCAGCTCCCCACGGCACCCTATCACTAAAATTTTCGATATTCCCCGCAAGAAGAACAAACCTCCTTAAATATTCCTTATCAAAGATTTGTAGCGAATATAACTAAATATGTGCATTAATAGACGGCATCGACATTTTTACGACACGTGTCCTCTGTTTTAAAACAAAACTAGTACTCAAGTTTCTTTTGTTCGTAATTGATCAGAGACTGTAATAATTAACTCATGTTTCTGTTTTTTCTTTAAGTTGTTCTTTATGTCGTATTTAAATAATTAAGCTAAGGTTAAGACTATTGTTCGTTAGTTGCAAAATTATTGTAACATGTCATAATGTAATAAGAGATCGCTGTATATGCCTGTAACTGGCGGCATACCTGTTACCTAATCTATTATTCGGTAAATTGTAATGTTGAATATTTGTGTGTATTGCTACAGTGTCTAAACAAATAAACAACAAATAAATAAATAAACACCAAACATGCTGATTTGTTTCTGGATTACGAGTCATTTCTGCTATTTAAACATAGCGCCCGTATAGTTTCCATATAACTGCATGCATTGACGGTTCAAGACGTGTGTTCTTTCTGGTAAATTATCAAAATGTACTCTCTGACTCTTTGATCAAGACTCCATCTGCTGTTTAAATATCCCTCGATATAATCGTTCATAAATGGACGTCCCAGAATTTAAAACACTGCGTTAACGCGGCACACTGTCTACTCCAAAAATTGATTTGTTCGATTTATAATTTCTGCTATTTAAATATAGCGCTCCATATAAGCCGATACAATGGTATGCATTGACGGTTATATATTGTGTTCTTCCGTAAATTATCAACATGTACTTAAGGATTTGTTTTAATCAAGATATATATCTGTTGTTTACATCTCTCGATATAATCGTTCTAAGTAAACTGACATCAGGATTTTAACAACAGTGTTTACGCGGTACACTGTCTACTCAAACATGCTGATTTGTTTTGATTACGATCATTACTGCTATTTAAACAGGTAATTCGTATAAGCCCATATAACGGTATGCATTGACGGTTAAATACTTGTGTTCTTATGGTAAATTATCCTGTACATGCAGATTTCTTTTGATCAAAATTCATATCTGCTGTTTATATATATCCTCGATATAACTGTTCATAAAATGGACATCCCAGGATTCTAAAAATAGCGTTATCATGGTACACTGTCTACTCAAATGCCGATTTGTTTCTGGATTACGAGTCATTTCTGCTATTTAAATATAACGCTCCTTATAAGCCCATATAACTGTATGCCCTGACCGTTCAATACTTGTGTTTTGCTTAATTTTATCAATTTACCGATTTCTTTGACAAGATTCATATCTTTGTTTAAATATATCCTATAAATTATCATAAATGGACATCCAGGATTTTAAATTGTGTTATCGGGTTACGTCTACCAAAATGCGATTTGTTTGATTAGAGTCATTTTGCTATTTAAAATAACGCTTTATAAGCCCATATAACGTATTTCCCTGACGTTAAACGTGTTTTTTGGATAATTAATTAAATTTTTTGATTTTTTAGATGATTCAATCTGTTTTTAAATATATCCCCGATATAACGATCAAAATGACATCCGGATTTTAACATTGTGTTATCGCGGTTCACTGTCTACCCAAAACGCTGGATTTGTTTTGATTAGAGTCATTTCAATTTAAATATAGCCCCTGTTTCCCAATAAGGTATGAAAATTCAATACTTGTGTTCTTGATTAAATCAACATGTACTTGGATTTTTTGATCAAGATTATATTGTTGTTTAAAATATCCTTTGAAAGTTCATAAGGAAATCCTAAGATTTTAAAACTGGTTGTCCGGGTACACGTCAACCAAAACAATTGTTTCAATTAGAGTCATTTTCTATTTAAAATAGGCCCTGTTTTCCAATAACTGTTGATTAGTTTAATCTGTGTTCTTTCAGTAAATTATCCACGTACTTTCCTGACTTATTTATAAGATTCCATTGTTGTTTAAATATATCCCTGATATAACGTTCATAAATGGAATCCAAATTTAAAAACCGGGAACGCGTACTCTTCCACCAAACATTGATTTGTTTCATTACGAGACATTTCTGTATTTAAATATAGCGCCCAGATTATCCCATAAACGATATGCATTGATTCTAATTGTTCTTTGGGAAAATTATCCATGTATTTTGCACTTTTTTGATCAAGGTTCATATCTTTGTTTAATTATATTTCATGATATAACGTTCATAAATGGACATCCCAGGATTTTAACTATTGTGTTATTGCGGTTCACCACCCAAAATGCGATTTGTTTAGGTTTGAGTAATTTGCTTTTAAATATAGCCGCAAGCCATATAACTGTATGATTGGGTTCAATACGTGTTTTTTCGTAAAATCAACATTT
>JAGSMT010001955.1:0-16132 GCA_029286875.1 Lamproptera curius
TTGATTGTCCTTCCGTTCAGTTACGTATTGCTTAAAGTCGGCGCTGGCGTTGTCCATTGAGACGGTGCCGCGAGAAACTAAATCAAAAAAGAAACTTCAAAGTTGGGAACTGCAATCTGCCAGGCTGAACTACTGGCTCTCAATGAAGACCGTCGAAGTGGCACTTCAACATCCTGCACAGGCACCACCAAAATATACAATGACTCAAGGTCCGCCCTAGAGACGCACTGGTGGGTGACTCCCCACACCCGCTGGCCGTAGGCAGAAGGATATCGCCAAACTGGTAGAAATCAGGGCGACTCTTGACCTCCTACTGGATAAAACACATGCAGGTGTAGAGGGGTAACGAAAAAGAACGGACCTTCTCGCGAGGAGGCTGCCCTGCGTACAAAGACAGCGGACTACGAAATTGTCCGGTTTCATTCGTCAAGATGCTCCGACGAGTCCGTTGACAAGTGAACCGGCACTATATGAAACCAACAGCCTCGACCGCAAGCTCTTCTTCCCCAATGGGGTCGACGCGTACCGTGCGGTGTAAGGAGACTGGGCTCGAGATCAACGCTGGTGCAGGCGCTAACAGGGCGCAGGGGTTTTGCGGAGTATCTCCTGCTTCAGTGCCGGGACAGCCGGTATGCAGTGCGATGGGGAGGCTCACCAGAGCTCCGCCATTTGCTGACAAGTGCCCAATATTTGATGACCGACAGAGCCTGTGCATCAGTGGAATGAAAGATAGCAAAGGAACTTGGCGCTGCCTTAATAAGAGAGAACATACAGGAAACCTTTGCAAGGTACCTTAACAAAGTAATAAATATGCAAACAATAAAAATAGCATTCGTAATAAGATACATATATAATACTTAGTATATATGTTCTATATATTAAGTAATAGCAATAAGTGAGTATTAAGTAGCAATAGGCTGAATGTAAGTAGCAATTAAGTAGAATAAGATTGAATGTGTATAAATGTAAAGATAATTACAAGATAAGTAGACATAAGATAAAATGAATCAAATAGAACATTGTATGTCCAATAAGGCCTGCACTATGGAATGCCAGCATCTCTAATACCTGGAAGTTAAAAAAAAAAAAGGTAAGCTAGAATAAGTGAGAAGTAAAGTATGTGGTGGGTGTAAATATAAAAAAAAAATAAACAAAAGAAAGAAATAAAGATAAAAGCTAGGTATAAACATAAAGAACAAATATGCAAAGAATAAGTACAAAAGAGCCGAGAAAGGTACAGTCCCATGTCGAAGCACGATAAAAAAAAAAAAAAAAAAAAAAAAAAAAAAAACCTAACCTAACTTCTAACCTAACCTTTTTTTTTTTTCTCGACAGAGAAAAAATCCAGCCTGGATTCCCCGCCGCCAAGTGAGGGCAGCAGGGATGTCTTCGACTCCCGGACCAGAATGGAGCAGCGGTATGCCACTAAAAACCAACAGTTGTTCCTTTCTCTCTTGTCCTTTAGCCAGGGCCGCAGGCACTGATCACAGTCTTCGGCAGCCCCGGCGCGGTACATCAACCTCCTCTGAGCCTCTTCTCTCCGGGTAATGTTGGGACACCGGAACATCCTTTAGGCGCCGTGCCGGAACAAAGCAACTGGCGCCCCTCTGAGCCCTTCTCTGGGCGGCGGGCACCCTCTGCCCGTACGCCAGGAGCTCAGTGAGGAGGTTGCGCTTTGCCACTCTTCAGCACTTCTTCTTCTGCAGATAGCCAGGCGCTCACGGCCTCCTGTCACTGCGGCCTCAACTTCGAGGCCCATCACATCCTCATAAAAAAAGCAAGGACGCCTGACCTTTCGCTCTAACATCACCGCACTACAGCAGGCAGCGTCGTGCCCATTTTACTACACAGCTCAGCGTTGCTCCGAGCAAGCTGACACTCTTCCAGCGCGTGTTGGGCCGTCTGCTACAGCACATATACGCCACGGTGGTGGCACTCCTCTGTAGGCTCCCTACGGCCGCAACACGGTACCTCCAAACAGCCATGTCGAGAGAACCTGCGTCGCGCGCGGGAACGATGAGGCCATGTCTCTTTCTGTACCACTTAGAACGGGGCGTATGACACCTGTTCGACAATGACGCTGGGGTGCTCAGCCACCGCTCCTCCTGTATTGCAAGGAGCGCAATTCGTCTCTGCGCCCTGTTCTCTTCTGGGGCTGGCCTGAAGCTGAGACCTTCTCCTCGCGCCCGAAGAAAGAGTGACCGCGAGGATTTCTGCATCAGGTCTGGGGCAAAGGCCAGCCAACAGGCCGCGCTACGCCTCACGGAGATGGTCCGGTAACCCGTACGGCCCAGTCTTAACACCTCAGGGTCCTCATAGTACTGCCAATATTTGGAAGTGACCGACAGAGCCTGGCCATCGAGGTGGAATGAAAATTAGCAAAGAACGGCTGCCTTAATAAGAGAAACATACAGAAACCTTTACAAGGTACAGCAACAAAGTAATAAAATATGCAAACAATAAATAGCATTAAGTAATAAGATACATCATATAATGTGCGAAACCATATGTGTATAATAGTAGCAATAAGTAGTATTAAGTAACCATGGGCTGAGATGGTAACACAATTAAAGTAGAATAAGTTAAGATATGTATAAGTATATAAGATAAGTACAGATAAGTAGACGTAAGATAAAATGTAAGATCAAATGGAACATTGTGTCGAAAATAGAATGCCACTATGGAGATACCATGGTCTATTACCTGGAAGTTAAAAAAAAAAAAAAAATTAAAACTATAGAATTAAGTAAGAAAGTAAATGTAATTAGATTAATAAATATAAAAAAAATAAAGCAAAAAAAAAGAGAAAAAGAAATAAGATAAAACAAATTATAAACATAAAAGAAACTTCGTACAAAAAGAATAAGTACAAAAAAATTGAGGACCTGATCCCTTATGTCGGGAAAACACGATAAAAAAAAAAAAAAATAAAAAAAAAAAAAAAAAAAAACCTAACCTAACTAACCTATTTTTATAATTAGAAAAATCCTTGGTTCCTGCTTAAGTGAGGGCAGCGAGGGATATGTAGAACTCCCCGGACCAAGATGGGCAGCAGTATGCCACTAAAAAACCAACTTGGTTGTTCACAACTTTCTCATGTCGCTGTGAGGCCGCAGGCGCGGTGCAGTCATCGGCGACCCCGGCGCGACGTATCTCAAACCTCTTGCCTACTCTCCGGGGTGTTGGGACACGGAACATCCCTTTAGGGCGCCGTGCGGAACAAACAGCACGGCGCCTCTTGGGCTTCCCTTCTCACTGGGCGGCGGGCTTGCCCTCTTGCCGGCCGCCCGAAACTCAGTGTCGGGGGAAGGTTGCGCGCGTACGCCGCTCTTGGCGCCTGGCGCTATGCCGCAGATGGCCGGGAACGCTCTCAGCCCTCCTGTCGCTTTCGCGGCCTCGCCCGAGGCCATCACGTCTCGCAAAAAGCCAGGACTGACGCCCCAGCCTTTCGCTCTCTGGCATCCTGCGTGCTGCAGCCCCGAGGCGAAGGTCGTGTTGTTACGCAGCTCTCGGCGTTGCTCGACCCGGGCTGGGCCTCTTCCAACGCATTGGGCAGTCTCTTCAGCACGCCACGCCACAGTGGCACTCCTCTGGGCTCACTACCGCCCACGCAGCACAGGTACCTCCCAAACAACCGTGTCCAGAGCCTGCGTCGCGCAGGTTGGGGAGCCGTGTCCTCTTTCTAGCCACCACTTTAGCCGGGGCGTGTAAGCTACTGTATGACGGCGCTGGGGTGCTCCATGCAACTTCCACTCCTGTATCGCAAAGGCTGTTCGTCTCTGCGCCCCCTTATCTCTTCTGGGGCTGACAGGCGAGACCTCGCCTCCTCGCGCCAGAAGAAGGTGACACCGAGATTTCTGCGTCTGGGTCCCAGGGCGAGCCAGCCATGCTGCCGCCCTCGCCGGAGATGGTCCGGCCAGCCCCAGCCAGCCGGATTGCCCAACCCTCTGAGTTCTCTTCAGCACTGCCGTGCTCTCCTTTTCGATTGTCGGCTACGCGGGTAACCCGTACCGACCGCGGACTGACGACTCCGGCATGCAGGCAACGGCAAACCTGCTGGGTCCTCCGGTGTTGGGAGCAATCTGCAGGCACCGCTGCTCTCGCCACTCTGGGCGCAGGCATAAAATGGGCATAAAGCTTCCATCGGCGGTCTAGGACTAGGCCGAGATGCTTCATCGTCGGCCAGCGTCATGCGGACGCCGCAAACAATTATGGGCGTCCGCAGGTAACGTTCGAGGCGGCGTAAGTAAGGGCCTCGGATTGGCAGGCATACCTCCTGAATCCTGTGCCGGATGCGCAGATGCCAGGCGACCCCGGCAGTGGCGAGAATCGCAACCCTGCGAGGTGCCACAGGCGGTGACGGTGTCGTCGCGTGACAAGTGACGTCGACACCCTCGATGACGCGCCACATGGCTTTTAATCCATCAACATTCCTGAAGCGGTCCCAGCACCCGGCCTGTGGAACTCACTGACACCTCGATGGTCGGGTACATCTCGGCACGAGACTCGACACGTCGATGCATTAGGTAGGCTTCGATCACCCTTTTGCGGTGAGGAGGCACCCCGTGAGCATCAGAGCGCCTCACTATGCAGGCCAGAACTGGGGTGTTGAATGCGTTGGCGTGTCGGTGGCTGTAAACACCTCACCCGGGACACACATCTGCGTCAGGGACCTGACCCGCGCAACACCGCGTGGACGGTCGACCGGCCCTTGCGGAAGCCATACTGCCTCGCCGTTTGGTCCGACGTGTCGGGTGCTGGACGATGCGGGCCGCCACGATTCTCTCAAAGAAGTTTTCCCACATCGTCCGCGCCTTTTGATCGGCCCGCAGCAGGCGGAGGCGAGTCATGGACGCCCTCACCTGAATGAGGGACGAGGTCACTGTCTTCCGCCTCATGGTGTTAAAACCAGGCGAACGGGCGAAAGCATCGCGCCTCACTCTGGGCTCCAGAGGCCGTCCTCTAGGGCCAGCCCTTGCTTCCAGGTCCCGGAATGCCATCCAGGACCGGGCGGTGCATTTTGCCCTCATTTTAGAAGAATACTTCCGAACTCTGACTGACTTCTGGCGCCGGAACTGGGTCGACCTCATCCGTGCCATTTGGGACCATCGAAGGTGCCGTGTGCTCTACTAATGAATAAAGCCTCGGCGATCTTATCTTCCATCTGCAACGCTAGACTCTCAGTGAGTGGGGGCCCAAGGACAAGCCTGTTCATTACCATTTTATAGGGCCCGCCCCCGCAATGGTGGGTCACTGTCTATTGCCTAACAACTCCTCCCTAGCCGCGGCGATCCGCCTCGGCTATTCACTGAACACCAGCTTTTGCTGCTGAAGGGCGACAATTCCGGCCTCAGGGCCGGGTCTCTCGCCGTCACGACCCCCGACAACGGGTGTGCTGGCGTAACGCGCGATGCGGCTCTTCGCATCGCGGCGATTTCGAGTTCAGGGATTCCACCAGTACGCGGCGTTTGGGGAAGCGTTTGTTACGGAACATCGACGCGTCACACCATGTGACCCATTGCGTCCGGAATGATGCCTCCCCTCCATCAACAATATCGGGCGCAGAGCCCACGACTGCTGTGCCGCTGCTCCTTCAGCAGCTCTCATTCCGAGCGAGGCTTTGGGACGTCGTCCTCGGGGTTCGGCCAGGGGCTGGGTATGAGTGTCTGGGGCTGGAGACCTGGTCGGATGTCAACGATGATCCGACGGGTCTCGACGCCCGACAGCACCTTCCAGCCTGTATTCAACGAGCAGGGCGGGGCTGGCAGACGTCCACATCGGCGATCGACCGCCTGGGCTCGAACACGTGTTTACGAACTGTTTAGACCGACAGCCCGACCTCCGGAGCCACTTTCCTCGAGTGTCCTTCCCGCGCACGTCTGCGGGTGAACCCAAGCCGGTGATTGGCGTTGAGATCCCCGCAGCCAGCACGAGAGGTCATCAAGAACGGATCAGTGACCCCAATCCAGTCTAAGGTAGCCCTCGAAGTCGGCGAGATCTGTACAGGAGAAAAGAAATGGCTGAAACAACCAGTATCTCCCATAGGGCGCATAAACAAGCCTGGACCTTTTCTTCACGATCCCTCGGTTGAGGGACTGCCAGCAATCCGCGAACCGCTGCCGCAGTGTCGGACGGGTCCCAGCGGATTGCCGGGAGACATGTGCGGTTCCGACTGCTACGGCCTTTAGATCGACCACCTGCGCCATGCTCACAAAACAAGGGTCTGAGCTCTGGCACCCAGTAGTTCAAATTGTCACGGGATGCTCAGCGTGGCCATCGCATTGGACGTGGCGGGTCCCCTCAGCCAGGCGCTGGGCTTGAGCACCTGGCTGGCCAGGCCTGCCTCCCTCCTCCACGCCTCCCTGTGCTCCCGGGTTTGGTGGTGCAGGCGGCACTGCCCAACTGTGTGTGTCAGTTTGTTAGCCGCCGGCGCTGGGATACCAGTACGCGCGGCTATCGCCTCTGAACTGGTGGCCCAACTGGCCACAGCGGTAACAGGCACTGCTGCTGCGGATCGGCCGCCCCACGTATGACACTGCTCCGCGCAGCTTGCCTATTTCGAGCACGGAAGCAGCGCATCGGACGCGCCGCAAGCAATGACCTACCGACACCACACCCGGTGGAAGCGCCCACCACCGATTATTTTTGGTATGGCTGCAATAAGACTCTGCTACTCCACCAGTTGGATGGGGTCGGCGGATTCTCCGACAACTGCGAAGTGACCGGGCAGCTGCCTTTTTGCGCTACCACCTCCGGCCACACTCCGTCTTTTTGCACAAATCATCAGGCCCGGATGCAGTCTGCGCACCGGGCTGGATAATATAACCACCTCTGGGCCAACCAGTGGCGACGCCAGTGGTTGGCCTTCTCACTAACGGCCCCCGGGCCTGGAGATCCGGGCCCCGTTCCGCATGGCGAGCAGGAGCCATCGATGCGACCAATCCTCAGTTTGCATTTTCGTTTTGCATCTTCAGGATCCGGCACCGGCGGCCCCTTTCTCCAGCTGCGCCCGGCTGCAGCAGTCCTACAGCCGACAGGCTAGGGGCCAGCAAGTTTCCAGACCCTCTTTGTTGCTGTCACTTTGGGGCCAGTGCCAGGCTTGGCCGTTTACGGCGCGTCACCGTGTCCACCGTCGTGGACTGTCCTGGTGCGCCGTTGCACCACTCACCGCGGGCGCTGGTCGCACCCTGGCTCCAGTTGCCGGGGCCATACTGCTCCCCTTCTTCATGTCTTCCCTTTTGGGAGAAGACTTGCGAGCCATCCTTCGGCGTCATGGTCGTTTTGCCGCTACGGCCACCGGCGCGCTACGCATGGCAGGCAGCAGGGGCAGCAGAACTGGCTGAAACGGGTGCATGAAACGGCGCCAGGCCTCACCACTGCAGCAAACGTCGGGCCCAGCCCCGTTTATCCCCGGCGGCCAGCAGAGGAGACAAGCCGCTTCTCCGGCAGGGGCGGTCCGCGATGTCGTCGCAGTGAGCCTCGAAAACATAGAATACCATGTCACGATGAAGAGCTTGAAGTATTGTTCATCGGTTGGCAGTCAGCGTGGACATCTCCCTTTACAGCCCTCAGCTGCAGTTTCCACTTCAGGGCCGCAGACCGCACCTCCTCCTCAAACTCTACCCTCGCTACTAGCGCTTTTTATCGCCAGTACTTTACGTATCTCGGCTTCCGACTGATGAACTGATATCCACCGACTGTTTTGCAGCGGAGGAGCAATCTTTAAAGGGCACATGAAATTGCTAATTGCCAGATCTTTTTAGCAGCCCTGGGAGATGATGCTCAATTTCTGAGCGCCATCTCCTTGCATCCTCCACCAAATTAAGTATCCTCGGCCTCTTGCTCCTCAGGCGGCCTCCAGCCATTTCTTCAATGCGGTCCTTTTCACTCTGCCTAGGCCTTCTCATTTTGACAATGGAACTAGGGTCTGATGGTAAGTCTATGACTGCCACTGTCGACGCGATCTTGAGCTGTCATGATTTGGGCGTTCAAAACGCCCGTGATCAGTGGCGGTAGGGAGACGAGGTTGTTCATGTCGTCTCTTCTGCCGCTGGCAGCTTATGCGCTGTTCTTCTTCATGAAGACTCATTTTAGTGCTGACTGTGTCCTCCTGGGTGCAACTTCTGAAAAATTTCAGGAAATCCCGCGCCTTCACCATTGGAGAGCCGGCCTCACCTGAATCGCCCGCCTCTTTGCGCGATTCATCGGGTCGTTTCTCTTCCAAGTTCGTTTTTATTTAAAGTTTTCTTCTCAGATTTGTTTGATTTTTCGGTTATCATTGAAAATCCACGAATAATAGGTAATGAAGTCCACCGGGCCGGGGACCATGTAACACCATTAACCTAAATACGCCTGGGGGCGGAAGTTTAAGGGTGGGCCGCTAATGGCTGGTGTGTGTCATTCCAGCCATCTTTGTTTCCGACATACGATACCACAACCATGAGATCAAACAGTTTTTGGGGGTTGTCTCTCCTTGTGGTCCGGCCAATGACTGGGCCCTCAACTTTTCTGCCAGGCCACTTGGTTGATCCTGACACCCACGACAGGCCGAGATCGCCCGGTGTTCGTAAAGCCGGGAGTGTCTGAACTGAATCACACACCGTCCCTCTCAGGACTTCGTCCTACATCTCGCACTTTCGCACTTTAATCCCCACGCACATTCATGCCTTTAACTCTTTCGCGCCTTTGCTCTTTCGCCACGCTCCTCACGCAACTCCGGCGAGCTCTGGCGCACTCGCGAGGGTAAAACCAGCTCGCATCCGTGTTCCCTCTTAACAAGAGGGTTACGGGAGCGGTCAGGGGCCCGCCGCAACAGGGCTCACCTCTGGGAGCAGCACATGCTCGCCATCTCCCTTCTGTGGAGCCAGAGATGCATGCCCTGTCAGTTTCTGTCCGCCAGCCCGGCCGAATTTTCCCCCATATCTGAGAGGCGTGCCTAATATCCACCCAACCTGGGGACGCGCGCGATTAGAATCACAGCAACTACCCCCGGAACCTTTTTTTTTTTTTTTTTTTTTTCATGAAACCTTTTATAGGTGTAGAGAGACTCTTACTCAGGGTATCTTGGGAGTCCTTAGTATGTACTAGGGCTAGATGGTGGTGCTGGAATTTCCATAAAACCTGGCATGCTCTCATATCCATATCGACAGCACGGGCACGATGAACCCACCACGACTCCGCCAGCGGTTGTCTGCAGGATGTGTGTTGTCTCATGATTGCGTCTTTCCGCGGCATATAACAATTGTGTGTCGTCTGCATAGCACGACCTCCACTCCGCAGGTTGGCGCCGCGGGCATGGGTCAGCCGCCTATGTTCCATGAGGTCGGGCCCGGGGCCGATCGCGCAGGACGCCACAAACGCTTCTTTGATCTCCCAGGGCCCTCCTGTATCGGGTATAATACGGCGCGCTCTGAAGTGGTTGCTTGGTGCGCTGCGGAGGTACTCGATGCGGCATGGCGTCTGGGCCCGAAATGCTCCGATGGTCATCCAGGGGCAAGGTTGAGAAGAGGAAGGCGTTCGATATGTCCCAGCGACATGGCACTACACCCCGCCCTGGGCCCTTTCTCTTCTGTGGTGTCCTCAGACAGGCGTTGCCCCGATCGTTACAGACGACCTGGGCGAAATCGTATTGATTCTCATCGGGTTCGGACTCGGCAATTGTCAGGTGTGACAGGTCGCACGCGCCCGCTACCTGGCACGCTCGAAGATCTTACGCAATCTCATCAAGCAGCTGATGGGGCGATATTCTGACGACGGTTGGTCTTCAGGCTTCCCGTTCTTCCACAACAGCACCAGCTTTCCACCGCCCGCCTTCGCGGCACTCGACCCTGGACCAGGCAGTTGGTCAAAACGGCGGTACTCGCGTATCTCCTCCATCGCAGCGAGGACGGGCGCGGTATACCGTCAGGGCCATGGTGCCCGTATTTTTGAGGCCTTTGGACCGCCACCCGCACCAAGTTCCGCAAGTGTTATGGGCGGGCGGTCCTCGGTCATCATCTTCAGTGCTTCCTCCCAGTGAGCCATGAATCGTTGGACGGTGGACCTAAAGATGGAAGAGGTCGAATGACTCTGTTCCGGAGATCCGGGTTGAGGCACTGGGTGACTGGCAGGGCGGCGGGCACGGTTGCCGCACCCTGTTTATACATCCGGGCCCAGTGCGAAGATCCGCGCACTTTTCAGACACCGGTGCTGGTACTACCTCTGGGCCAACCAATTGGCGGTACTACCCGCAATTGGTTGGCGCCTCTACTTGTCGGCCCCAGAACCTGGGGTCAATTTGATGTCGCCCTATGGCGAGCAGGCCATCGATGCCGATATCTCCAGTTTACATTTCTTTTATCTTGGAGGATGTCGGCATGCGTGACCCTTTCTCAGCTGCGCCCGGCTGCAGCAGTCACCAGCCGACGAGCTGGGGCTATGGCTTCGCACCCTCCTTGTTGCCGGTAATACTTTTGGACTGGCGCCTGGTTTGGCAGTTTTGCGGCGCGTCACAGCGATCCATCCGTCCATGGACTGCGCCTGGTGCCGCCGTTGCTGCCATTTGCGGTAACGCTGGTCACCTGGATTGCCGGGGCCCTTTTCTTCCTTCTTGGCCTTCCTTTTTGGGAAGACTTGCCGAAGACCCATCCTTCGGCGTCGTTGTCACTTTTTTCATCCGCTGTGTACCGGCGCTGCACGTAACTGGTGCAGCAGGAGCAGCCAGGGGCAGCAGGAGTAGCGAAGTGCCCAGAGCGGCAGGGCAGCAGGCCTCACACTGCAGCAAACGTCGAGACCGCCGTTTATCGGCGGCCAGCGGTGAACAATACCGCTTCTCCGGCAGGGGCGGTCCGCTATATCGTCGCGGTGGGCCGCAAACATTGGGCCCCATGTCGATAGGGCGCCTCAGAATTGTTCTAAGTCTGTAGGCGGTCCCTCGCGTGAACATCATTTTAACGGCCTTCAGCTGCCTATTCTCTTTTCAGCGACGGCGCAGGCGCCGCACTTCCTCCTCGAGGCCTCACCCGGGCTACTAAAGCCTTTTTTTGTCAACCAGGTATTTTGCGGATGTCGGCCGACTGATGGGCGGCTCATAACGTCCACCGACTGTTTCTAACGGCGGAGGGCACTCTTAAGGGCACGGACGTGGTACGCTAGATTTCACTTGCCGGATCTCGTGGCAACCTGGGAGATAATCTCAATTTATTCCTTTGCTCTTTCCTTCCTTTTGCTCTTTCATTACGTCACGCTCGGCGGCTCTGGCGCTTGCCTCGCAGGGGATGAATAAACTCCACTGTCCCGTGTTCCCTCTTAACAAAGAGGTACAGGAGCGGTCGAGCCCGCCACAGGCTCACCTCGAGGGCAACTGCCCTCACGCCTGCACTAACGGGCAGGAACTGCAGCACCCTGTCAGTTTCTGTCCGCGCCATTGACCGGTACCCCCCCATATCCTGAGCGTGCCCCTATCCGCAACTGAGGACGACGCGCCGGATGGGAAGATCTGACAACTCCACGGACCTAACTAACCTAACTTCTTCTTTTTTTTTTTTTTTTTTTTTTTTTTTTTTTTTTTTTTTTGCCGTTGGAAAAATCCAGCTTACGGATTCCCGCCGCCGAAGTGAGGGACAGCGCGAAAGATATGTAGGGCTCCGGACCAAGATGGGCGGCCATTATGCCACTAAAAAACCGGTTGTTCCTTTCTTATGTCCTTTGTGGCCGGGGCCGCGGGCACACAGTCACAATCTTCAGCGACTGGCGCGACGGCCTCTCGGAGCCTCTTCTCTCAAGTGTGTTGGGACACCCGGAACTGTCGCCCCTAGGCGCCGTGCCGGAACAAACACGGCGCTCCCTCGCGAGCCTTCTCTGGGCGGCGGGCACCCTCTTGCCGGCCGCCAGGGGCCCCTCAGTGTCAGGGAAGGTTGCGCGCCACGCCACTGCGCCCGGCGCCTGGCGCTTCTTCTGCGGATAACCAGGGCGCTCCACGGCCTCCTGTCCCTTCCGCGGCCTCCTTCCAGGCCATCACGTCCTCGCAGAAAGCAGGACGGCGCCCGACCTTTCGCTCTCTAACGTCACCATGCCAGCAGGAAGCTGAAGATCGTCTTGACTACTACGCAGCTCTCTAATTTGCTCATTGAGCTGGGCACTCTTCCAGCGCGTGTTGGGCCTCTCGCTGCCACTTCACGCCGCCACAGTGTCTTCCTCCTCTGGGCTCCCCTACACGGCCACACGCACAGTACACTCCCCGACAGCCGTCCCGAGAGACCTGCGTCGCACGGGAATGAGGCCGTAATAACTTCTTCTAGCCACCACTGTGCAGGGCGTATGGCTATGGTTTGACGGCCGGCGGCAATTATCAACCGCAGCTCCCTTCCTGTGTGCAAAGGGAGTGCAATTCGTCTCACCCTTCTATCTCTTCTGAGGCTAGCCTGTGAAACCCCGAGACCTTGCCTCCCTCATGAGCATGAAAAAAGGCAGCGCAGGGATTTCTGCATCAGGTCCCAGGGCAAGGAGCCATGTGACACCACCCTCACCCGGAGAATGGTCCAGTAGCCCGACCACGGCCCATCGCCCAGCACCCACCCTCTGGGTTCTCCTCCAATACCGTACTCTCCTTTTGGTGTCAGCCCCTGGAAGTGCCCGGCCACGTTCGGACTCGGCAGCTCCGGCGTACAGGCGAGCGACCGGGCTGGGTCCTCAGTGTTCAGGGGGCAGTCTGCCGGAAACTGCCTGCTCGCCACTCCTAGAGCGCGAAGGCGCTCGATGGGCATAAAGCTTCCATCGGCGGTCTGGGACTAGGCCGAGATATTTCTAGTCGGCTTGACGTCTCGACGCGGACGCGCAGAGCAATTGTGTGGGCGTCCGCAGGTGAAACGTTCGGGCCGTAAAGTGAGGCCTCCGGATTTCACGCTGACGCCACCTGGTCACAATACGCCGGATGCCAGCAACTGAGCGAAGCCCGGCGGTGGCGGTCCGCAGCCTGCAGTGGTGCCACGGGCGGTAACGGTGTCGTCCGTGACATTGTCGAGCACCCTCGATGACGCCACGTAACGCAATCAAAACCAACGTTCACAAGCGGATTCCAACGACCTGAGACTCCTGACCTCGATGGTCGGGCCATCTCGGCGGGAACTCGACATCGATGCGACAGGTAGGCCCGATCACGCTTTGCGGTGGGGCGCCCCGTGATCGGGCCTCCTTTATGCGGGCAGGGGCAGGGTGTTGAATGCGTTGGCGATGTCAGTGACACCGCCGACTTCCTCACCCAGACACACATCCTGCGTCAGGGACCTTCTAGCACCACGTGGACGGTCGACCGGCCTTGCAAAACCTGCCACTCACGCCAGTTTGGACCGGCGTGTTCCAAATTCGCGCACTGGTGATACGCGGTATACGATTCTCTCAAGGTTTGTCGTCAACAGCACGATCGGCCTGTGAGCTGGAGGCGAGGTCCACGGGACGCCTCCCGCTTTGGATGAGGTTGAGTCTTGCTGTCTTCCACCTCTATTGGTATTGAGCTTCCGAGCCAGACGGGCGAAAGCATAACCCTCACTCTGGGCTCAGGGCGTCCTCTGGAACCGCGCCAGCACGCGTGCAGAACGCCATCAGGACGGGGCGGGTGCGTTTCTTTCATTTTAAGAAGAGCCGCACCGAACTCTCCCGGGCTGACTTCTGCGCGCTTCGGGACAAATCGACCTCATCCGTGCCATTTACGCAGGACCATCGAAGGTGCCGTGTGCTCCTCTCGCTGTGAAGACAAAACCTCGGCGATCGCCGCTACCAACTGCGGCGCTAGACTCTCGGTGATGGGGGCCAAGGACAAACTATTCCGTTACACACCATTTGTGAGGCCCGCCCCCACGGATCGCTGTCAGCGCCATAACAACTCCTCCTAGCCGCGGCGATCGCCTCGGCTATTCCCACTGAGAAGCCATCGCTTTTGCTGCTGAAAGAGGCGGCAATTTCGGCCTCCAAGGGCGGGTCTACGCCGTCGTCCCCGACAACACGGGTGTGCCTGGCGCCGTGCCCGTGCACTCTACCGCATCGCGGCAATTTCTGGAGTTCACCAGTACACCCGGCGTTTAGGAGAAACGTTGGCCCGGGACATCGACGCGTCCTGCCTGTGTCATTCCCGTCCGGGCCATTGTGCCTCCCCCTCCCACATCGACAATATTCAGGCGCAAACCCGGCTACTATTGCCGCCCACTCCTTCCAAGCCGACTCTCGGTCCGGGCTTCGAGGCGCCACCTGAAGACCGTCGTCCCTCAGAGGGTCGGCCAGGGCCGGCCTGGGTGTCTAGGAGAGCGAGTTCCTGAATCGGATGTGTGATGATCCGACGGGTCTCGACACCCATCACCACCTTCAGCCCTGTATTCGGCAGCCAGGGGCGGGCTGGCAGACAATGCATCAACGATCGACCCGCCCTGAACAAATACACACGTGTTTACCGAACCCTGTTTAGGACCGACGACCTCCGGAGCCACTCCTCCAGTGTCCTTCCCCGTGCGTCTGCCAGGTGAACAAACCGGTGATTTGGCGTTGAGATCCGCCAGCACAGGGAAGGTCCGTAGAACGGATCAGTGACCCAGTCGGTCTGGTAGCCCTCAAGTCGGCGAGAGTCTGTTGGGAAAAATTACGCTGAACGACAACAATTCCCCAACAGGCGCCGAGAAGCCTGGACCTTTCCACATCCCTCGTTGAGGACCCCGCGTCCCACAGACCACTGCCCGTGTCGGACAGGTCCCCGCAGTTGAGGGGAACCTTTTTTTTTTTTTTTTTTTTTTTTTACCGTGGGAAATGCCTACGCTACCCGTCCTCCAGGGGGCAAGCCAGGTTATGTCGGACTCGCACCGACTAAAACCACCATTGTTCCTTCCGACGCCTTTGGGTGGGGTCACAGGAACGTTCTGCTCATCTGCAACCCACCGGCGCTGGCCGCCAAGCAGCCCCATCTCGGCCACGGCCATCTGCCTCCCCTCTGGGCGCGTCGGAACTTGCGCCGCTCGTCCCCCTGTGGTCACGTAACAGACTCCCCGGTCTTACTCCAGAAACCATGGCAGTTCCCAGTCCACAGGGCCGATACTCTAGCCCCCAGCCGGCCCGGATGTTAAGCTCCGCCACTGGCTCCATTTCGGCCGTAGAGGAGAGATCGACGACTCCATGCCGAATGTCCCTCCTCCCGGCCCCTCCACCGCATCAGCGGTACAGCCCCGCGGTCGCGGAGGATAGGGAGGCGGCCTACGGAATCGACCTCCTCTTCCCCACGACTCCTCCTGGTTTGCAGAGACAGGAAGGCGGCACATCTACCTCCTCAACCCGTCCTCGCACCCTCCTTGGCGCATCAAAGCAGGCTTATTCAGCCCGCTTGGGCAACCTCCTCCACAGCCGCCTCCTCAGGCCGCCGGGTTCCCTTGCTTCCCGCAGCCAGCCAGGAAGCCGCAGGTACTGAGCCCACCGCTGGACAAAGCGGGAACCTGTTCGGGGAGTTAGGGGAACCTAACCAATTTTTACCGTGGGGAATGCGCATCCCGTCCTCGCGGGGGGAAAAGGGTCGACCGCAGACAAAACCACCCTTGTTCCTTCCGACGTTTTGGGGTGGGGTCACAGGAACGGGGCACCCCCGCAACCCCCCAGCGGGCCGCCAAGGCCCCCATCTCGGCCCTACGGCCTTCCCTTGGGCGGCCGGAACAGCGCCCCCGTCTCGGCCCCGGTTTAAAGATTCGAATTGACGCCTGGGAGAGGAGTTCCGACCACGGGACCAAACTTGCCCCCGGGCGGCCCGGAAAGCCCGCTGTTTAGGCCGTGAAGGAGGGAATCGAGACCAATGCCGAATGTCCTTCCACGGCCCCTCCACACCGCATCAGCGGGGGTTTCCGCCGAGTCGGGAGGATAGGGAAGGCCCCAAACCGACACCCCTCTTCCCCGGATCCACCTTGTGGGGAGAAGGAAGGGCGGACCACCTCCCCTGCAACCGTCCCCCCTCCTTAGTGATCCAAAGCGGGTTATTGGCCTGCCGGAGCACCCCCAGGCCGGCCCCCCGGCCGGCCAGGTTCTTAGCTTCCCGCGGCCAACCCAGGAAGCGCAGGAGAGCCCCACCGCAGACAAAGGGAACCTGTTCGGGGGAACCTAACCCCCAATCCCAACCTAACCTAACCTAACC
>JAGSMT010001956.1:0-18651 GCA_029286875.1 Lamproptera curius
CTGTTTTCGATATACCGAAGTCTGGCCCTTTCACGAATGCTTTTCAACAATTTAAAGTCGTGGAAAACCGGAGGGAAAAAGCCGCAGATGTTGATACCGTGCGTGATCCTCCAATTGTTTTGATGGCGAATCCACGTTGCGTGCTCCCGAGTCGTCTTTTATGCCCCACTTGCTTAACGCTGCATGACACCAAATACCCGCAGCATATGTCACTATAGGCTGAATGACATGTATATAAACAGCCCGGATGTTTCACGGTGGGCTCCCAGGTAGATCTCGAGAAAATACAGTGTTTGTTAAAATCCGCACGGCCTTCGGCTATAGTGTTCTGGATGTGGCGACCAAAAGCAGTTTTTCGTCTATAGTTACTCCTAAAGTTTAATCTCTTGTACAAATTCTAATGATTGTTGGTTCATTGTCACATTGGCCTCTTAGCCTTAGGAGTGAAGGTCTTGCTAGGTTCAAAAGAAAGCTTGACGTTGTTTTCCCCATTGGACCACTTTTGTAGTGCCTCTCTGATTGCTGCTTTACTTTCGCCGGTTCTTCTCAGGTCGGAGGCGTCCTATTCCGAACCGGTGGTAGCGTCCTTGACAATCAATAAGCGAGTGTTACACTTCTATATTGAATAAAGATATTTGAATTTGAATTTGAATTAATAATTAAAATTTATCTTTATTTTATAGTTAAATAATTATGCTTAAAGCTTCATTGTAAAAAGTAAATCTAGTTTCATATCAATTAGCTTTAAACTTGGGTTTATATAATAATTATATCACTACAAATTTAATTGTTATTTTGCGGGAGGAAATTATCTTTCCGGGAATGAGTAAATGTTTGCATTTATAACTTCGTGATTGCTTTGTGATTACTTTGTGTGTAACAATATCAAACGGTAAATATAAAACTCAAAATAAAACAGTTATCTGTACTAATATAATAAAGAGGAAAAAATTGTTTGTTTTGAATAGGGCTCTGAAAGTACTAAACCGATTTAACATATTCTTTCACTAATATAAAGCTGTATTATTCTTAAGTAACAAAAGCTATTTTTTGCAGCAGAATAATCCATTATCAAAAACTAAAAATAGCATGGACCGTGGATGAACTGCTGTGTTTGAATATTTTATAACTTGTTAATGCTTTACTGCCTCCGTAGCCTTGTGGTATAGGCGTGTGGCTTAGAAACCGGAGGTCGTGGGTTCGAATCCTGCGGGACTCAATAAATTTTCATTGTTGTTTCCTTAGTTGGTTAGGCAATTTGGGCCGATTACCAATGTGTCTGAAAAATAAGATGATCCATGCGTCGGATGGGCATGTAAAAGTCAGTCCACCCACCAACCCGCATTAGACCAGCGTGGTAGGATACGGTCCAAAACCTCTAATGGATAGGGGTGTATTAGGGAGGCCATGTCCAGCAGTGGACTATTACAGGCTGATGATGAATGCTTTATAAATCGTACACCCAATCTCTTTAACACATAGATTAGTATTGGTAAAAAAGTATAAATTTAATACAATTAAAGGTTTTCTGAAATATATTTTCCCAAATAAAAACAGCATCAAAAAGGATGCCTACAAGTGTACCGCGTCAAGGCAATATAATCTAGCAACATAAGAGATGGAAAATAAGCCGTTGTATTTACTTTGCATAAAGCTTTAATAAATTTATAAATAAAAATTACGTACTCACGTCAAATTTAATTGGCGCCAAAAATTTGATGCACATTATCAACAAGATGATTGTATAGTGCCGCGATCATGTAATAAGAGTTAAATATCTTCTTGCGCCATTTGTGTATATTATTTCATTTTTCACACCTTTAATTCTGTCCGTCCCTATGTATGCTTAAATCATTATAAGTACGCAACTGATTTTGAAGTGGTTTGTTTTAATAGATAGAGTGATTAAAGGAGAGGGCTTATAAAAATAAATACAGACGCATGCATCATCGTAAAACGTATTTAAACATTTTCACTTAAATAATTATAACAAAGGATAATTAACAGCTTATAACAGTTGAATTTAAAAATGCATAATTACAAAACAGGAATATCATATAAAACCATATGTATATAACAATTTCTGTGTCAGTTAGGTTGTTGAATAGTTATTAGTTGAATACTTCTTTACAAAATGTATAAAAATTTAACAGAAGTTGTCATAAAGCGTTAATCCATCAAGCCAATAAACCGTGGCGCGCAGTAATGTTAATAGGATATCCATGAAAAAAAAAAGAAAACGAATGAATGGATTTGCAAAGCCTCCTTTACTTATTTAAAAAGTTAAAAGCGCCTAACAAAATTGTCAAAATATAATCTTCGAACAATTTTCCTAGAGAAGGTAAAAAGTATGTGTTACTCAAGGATAATATTGCTTTCTGGTTCTGAAAGAATATTTCGAATCAGTTCATATTTTGGAGAAAACAATAAATATTTCTTTTTTACAGTTTAGTATGAATATATATATAAAATATTTAAAAATAATCATTCACCTGACTATTCGTCAAAATTAGTTTTAGGAAACACGGAGGGTAAAGTTCTTTGGTTGGGTGAGTTTTTAAGAGGCAGTCTGGGACGTTTCCGATATACCGTAAGTCTGGCCCTTTCACGTAATGCATTTCAACAATTTAAAGATCCGTGGAGTAAACCGGCTAGGGCAATAGCCGCAGATGTTGATACCGTGCGTGATCCTCCAATTGTTTTGATGGCGAATCCACGTTGCGTGCTCCCGAGTCGTCTTTTATGCCCCACTTGCTTGCTGCATGACAAAATACCCGCAGCATATGTCACTATAGGCTGAATGACATGTATATAAACAGCCCGGATGTTTTCACAGGTGGGCTCCCAGGTAGATCTCGAGAAAATACAGTGTTTGTTAAAATCCGCACGGCCTTGGCTATAGTGTTCTGGATGTGCGACCAAAAGCAGTTTTTCGTCTATAGTTACTCCTAAAGTTTAATCTCTTGTACAAATTCTAATGATTGTTGGTTCATTGTCACATTGGCCTCTTAGCCTTAGGAGTGAAGGTCTTGCTAGGTTCAAAAGAAAGCTTGACGTTGTTTTCCCCATTGGACCACTTTTTAGTGCCTTCTGATTGCTGCTTTACTTTCGCCGGTTCTTCTCAGGTCGGAGGCGTCCTATTCCGAACCGGTGGTAGCGTCCTTGACAATCAATAAGCGAGTGTTACACTTCTATATTGAATAAAGATATTTGAATTTGAATTTGAATTAATAATTAAAATTTATCTTTATTTTATAGTTAAATAATTGTGCTTAAAGCTTCATTGTAAAAAGTAAATCTAGTTTCATATTAATTAGCTTTAAACTTGGATTTTTGATAATAATTATATCACTACAAATTTAATTAGCTATTGTGGGAGGAAATTATCTTTCCGGGAATGAGTAAATGTTTGCATTTATAACTTCGGGTATTCTACCAGTTAATATTGCAGAAGTGATTACTTTGTGATTACTGTGTTTGTAACAATATCATTTAACTTCAAACGGTAATTACACACACAAATTATAAAACAGTTATCTATACTAATATATTAAAGAGGAAAAAATTGTTTGTTTTGAATAGACTCAGAATGTACTAAACCGATTTGACATATTCTTTCACTAATATAAAGCTGTATTATTCTTAAGTAACAAAAGCTATTTTTTGCAGCAGAATAATCCATTATCAAAAACTAAAAATAGCATGGAGCCGTGGATGATCTGCTGGGTTTTAAATATTTTATATCTTGTTAATCGCTTTACTGCCTCCAGGCCTTGTGGTATAGGCGTGTGGCTTAGAAACCGGAGGTCGTGGGTTCGAACCTTGGGGACTCAATAAATTTTCATTGTTGTTTCCTTAGTTGGTTAGGCAATTTGGGCCGATTACCCAATTGTCTGAAAAATAAGATGATCCATGCGTCGGATGGGCATGTAAAAGTCGTCCACCCACCAACCCGCATTAGACCAGCGTGGTAGGATACGGTCCAAAAACATCTAATGGATACGGGTGTATAAGGGAGGCCTATGTCCAGCAGTGGACTATTACAGGCTGATGATGAATGCTTTACATATCGTACACCAATCTCTTTAACAAATAGATTGGTATTGGTAAAAAAGTATAAATTTAATACAATTAAAGGTTTTCAAATATATTTTCCCAAATAAAAACAGATCACAAAGGATGCCTTCAACTGTGCCGTCAAGGCAATATAATCTAGCAACATAAGAGATGGAAAATAAGCCGTTGTATTTACTTTGCATAAAGCTTTGATAAATTAATAAATAAAATTACGTACAAGGGGTCTCACGTCAAATTTAATTGGCGCCAAAATTTGATGCACATTATCAACAAGATGATTAGTATAGTGCCGCGATCATGTAATAAGAGTTAAATATCTTCTTGCGCCATTAGTGTATATTATTTAATTTTTCACACCTTAAACTCTGTCCATCCCTATGTTAAATCATTATAAGTACGCAACTGATTTTGAAGTGGTTTGTTTTAATAGATAGAGTGATTCAGGAGAGGGTTTATAAAAAATAAATACAGACGCATGATCATCGTAAAACGTGTTTAAACATTTTCACTTAAATAATTATAACAAAGGATAATTAACAGCTTATAACAGTTGAATTTAAAATGCATAATTACAAAACAGGAATATCATATAAAACCATATATATATAGCAATTTCTATGTCAGTGAGGTATATATAGTTGAATACTTCTTTACAAAATGTATAAAAATTTAGCAGAAGTTGGCATAAAGCATTAATCCATCAAGCCAATCAACCGTGGCACGCAGTAATGTTGCCATTATTTTCATGGGATATCCATGAAAATAATAAAGGAAACGAATGAATGGATTTGCAAAGCCTCCTTTACTTATTTAAAAAATCTATAAGGGAAAACGGCTCAAAAGTTGAAAGCGCCTAACAAAAATGTCAAAATATAATCTTCGAACAATTTTCCTAGAGAAGGTAAAAAGTATGTGTTACTCAAGGATAATATTGCTTTCTGGTTCTGAAAGAATATTTCGAATCGAATATTTTTACAGTATTAGTATAGATATATATATATAAAAATACTTTACAAATAAGGTTCTTCTTTTCGTCGACGTGATCTAATGATCTCATTACGTATTTTGTGTATGTTTATCTTGATAACACAGTTCCGTGGAGTGTACACAGCATAGTTCACTGTTAAGTTTACTGTATTTAACATACGGAGTATAACAAAATTAATTAAAAGTAATGTGGAGCCAGCCCCTTTCATGTATTTTGGTTATTTCTATATGTTATACTATTCTACTGTTGATAAACGCTGCTGGCATGAGCACTCTATTTATTCACTAAATACGAGATGAAGCCTGGCCTCAAATATTTACTGAGGCAGTTCTTAATTGCAATAAGGAAATATTATTAGTTCTTGACGTATGTATATGACATCTTCTTAAGTGCCTCCGTAGCCTAGTGGAATGGGTTTGTGCTTTAGAAACTAGAGGAACCGCAGGTTTCGAACCATGTAAGTTCAAACCAGCAGGATTTTAACTGCTTTTGTAAGGTGTTTCCTAGTTTGTTAGGCCAATAAAAGCTGATCACCCGATTGCCTGTAAAGGAAAATGATCCATGCGTTGGATGGACATGTCAAAAGTCGGTCCTGAACCTTACCTCTCTCCGGTTATCCATCCCATCCAACTTTTAGAGTAAAAGGTAATTGGAATGCACTTATGGTTGAGCGTACACTTTTATATTATAATATCATCTGCGTCCTGAGCTTGTCTCTAATATAGAAAAAACAAATGATTGACAACCGCGATTAGAAAAAAAAAACAATATAAGAAGTAATCATATCGAAGTTACAAAATGTTTTGATCACAAATCTCACAAAACCAGATTTTTTAGAGCAGAAAACGACAAAACATTTGTTATCATGAGTCGCGGGAAAAGAGATTTTGCCGAGACATTGTCGCGGATATATAGTTTGAATTTATCACTGATTTATTGATGGAAGGAAAGTCGTCTACATTTATTTGTTATTTTTACTCAACAAATTCTGGAATATTGCACTTCTGTGGATGGAATTATTATATGGAAAACCCTTCAATTATTGCTTATTATTCCAATATTTTGTCCGTATATTAAAAAGGATCTAAAACGTCGGAAAAATATTTTGGTCCCGTTAATACATCCTGTGATCCTAGGTCACACAACATGGGGCTTGAGCATGCATATAAACCATAAAAATATCGTATAGAGACTGGTTGAGTGCAGGGATGCCCTATAGGGGCACCATTGAAGAAGGTCGCTAACGGGAAGTATTAAAATGTGTCAGCCCAAATCTTGGTGACCGAGGTGGCTCATGGCGCCATAAAGTGTAGCCAGTGCATGTTTAAAGTACAGTTGACAGTAATTGCCAAGATTTACAAATATTTAACGAATATTTTGCCGAGTACAAATAATTTTACTTGACAAATTAAAAAAAGAATTAAACTAGAATATATATAATTTAAATAACATTAGCTATGGGCAATATAAACTTGGTCAATTTTTCCGTATAAGTTATTTGTTATATGTCTTATAATAATGCAGGAAATATTTATATCATGTCACTAGTAATAAACCATTATAAAACATAATGTTGCCATGAATATTTTTACATATTTTCTAAATAAAACTGTCTGTAGTTTGTAAAACTAAATTTAATAATTTAAATTTCCGTTTTTACTCGGAGTGAAATTGATCTAGTTCAGTCGGAAAATCGTTTTAATCTATTATAGATAGCGCAATAACTTTTGGTTACGGTTTCGTTTTTTAATTTACAGCGAAAACTACGTTATAATTATCAAACTTCTCAGCATATGATAACTCACACACTTTAAGCATCATATCTTGAAACATTCGACGTTTAAATTTATTTCAAATACTTGTTGTGAATGTACCTAGATGACTTTACATAATTATAATTTCATTCATAAATCAAAGTATTATCTAGCGAAGTTTGTCAACGACAGTTATATAAGAAAATCTACTCCCAAGTGCCCACTCTTTGTAATTTGCTTAAATACAGTACTGTGATCCGAATTTCGACTCATGAATTGAAGTTAGTAAAATTTCACAAAATTTAAATGTTTATATTGACCTTCCCAGGAACAATATTGCTGAAAAATATTAAAATAGTGAAAACTGAATGTGTATAGAGTGTGTTAAAATTCATTATTATTTCCACTTAAGGGGTTATAGTATTCTATAATGATTAATTCTAAAAAACACATTATAATCTAATTGAATAAAAGGACTTTTATGGATTTCATCGCGTTTATTTTTCATTTTAAATTCCCGACGTTTCGAACACTTTCCAGCAGGCGTGGTCACGGGGAAGACTGAGATGTCATGCGTCTTGTTGCCAGTGCTGAAGCGGGATTACCAGATATTAATTTTAATGAAAGAATTTTAATCTGTACTCCGACCTATGCAAAACGAACTTATTTTATTATTACAGCCGGCAGTGGTATTATGCTTAGGTTTAATTTATTAATTATAGGGTCCCAAGCAGGAGGTTGTTCTCCACCGCGCTTGAGGACGCTCAACTGGGAAGGACACGTATAAATGTGAACGGCGAGTACATCTCACATCTGCGATTTGCGGACGATATCGTCATCATGGTGAGACCTGCAAAAATGGTGCAAAGCCTGGCTTGAGTCTTCTGCACACATCGGTCTCTCGGATGAACTTGGGTAAAACCAAGGTCATGTTTAACGAGCCTCGTTGATCCGGGACCGATCACATGACGGCATCTCCCTCGAAGTTGTTAGCGAGTACGTTTACCTAGGGCAAACGCTCTAACTAGGTAAAACCAACTTTGAGGGGAGGCCAACAGAAGGATTCGGCTGGGCTGGGCAGCTTTAGATAAGCTTCGTCGATGTTTTCTCGTCACCCATCCCACAGTGCCTCAAATCGAAAGACTTCGAAGAGTGCGTCCTACCTGTTTTGACCTACGGTGCCGAGACTTGGACACTTACGGTTCGACTGGTCCACAAATTTAAAGTCGCTGAGCGAGCCATGGAGAGCTATGTTGGCGTATCTCTGAAGGACCGCATCAGAAATGACGTGATCCGTCAGAGAACCAAAATCACCGACATAGCCCACCGTATTAGTAAGCTGAAGTGCAGTGCCGGTCATATATAAGCCGCAGAACTGACGACCGCTGAGTCGAAAAGTTCTGGAGTGAGACCGAGGCTCGGCAAACGTAGTGTAGGGACGCCCTGCGGCTAGATGGAGTGACGACATTCGCAAAGTGGCCGGTGTGGCTGGATGAGAATAGCCGAAGATCGGAAGCGTTGGCGTGCATTAGGGGAGGCCTATGTCCAGCAGTGGACTAACACAGGCTGATGATGATGATGATGATGATGAAGCAGAAGGTTAAACTGAAAAATATACGAGATGAAATTAAATAAAAATAAGTCCTTTTATTCAATAATGTGTAGTATTCGCGTAAACAAAACAATTAATTACATTATAATCTTTTACACATTTACGGTAATAAGAAAAACATGTTCGAAGGAAAGTTCTAATCGGCTTCGAGAGATGAGACGGCCCATCTCGTTTATATATTAATGACGCAAGCTACGATACCCTTAGAACCAGAAAACATTTATGATATAACACTACTGCTTCGCGGCAGAAATATGATTTCTTTTAGAGCCTGCCGATTTTAGCAAATTTCTTTTCAGAATTTGCAGGTTTTTTCCTAAATAGATTTATCATATTGTGCTAAAGCCTAAGTAAT
The DNA here is from genome assembly GCA_029286875.1 of Lamproptera curius. Lineage (NCBI taxonomy): Eukaryota > Metazoa > Arthropoda > Insecta > Lepidoptera > Papilionidae > Lamproptera > Lamproptera curius. Next base: position 8,787 of record JAGSMT010001956.1, read on the forward strand.
AGTCTTTGAAAAAGTTTAATAAAACGGCGATCAACTGACTCTTCTTATGTACTGAATTTATAAGATATTACGTATAACTATTATTGATAAAACTTGACAATTATTGTAACAACCATGGTTGTTACATAATTAATGAATTTATCGATGAATATTGTAACAACCACTCATGGTTGTCACAATAATCGTCGACAAAACTAAAAAAATAGTAATGAATAACTTAAAATATCTGCTATTTTGTTTATTTACGGCATAATTAAATAACAAAGAAAAATTTATTTTCCAAGCTTATTTAGCAAATAATTGAGTTTGTTTTCCTTAAGTTAAATTAACCATTGTACTGAAAACTTTTATTGCTACACCTGAAATGTAAGCCTTTGTGGTAAATATGCGGTGTAGTGATTGCAATTATCACATTTTTTTTGTAGACAAAACAATAATAATTTCAAATTATTCACTACGAAAAATACACTTACTTATCTTGTACTGACATACATTATTGACACCGTATGGACATCATCCGAGTGTGTCAACTAACCTGTAAATGACTTTTTATAATACAAAGTTAAATTGATACTAAATTTAGTCGCCTCTTGAACAGGGAATTAAACTATTGTACGATATCTAATAGCTGCAATATTCCATGTCAAAGTGAAAATCTAACCAACACCGCTTTATGTTATGCTTTAAGTTGAGTTATATCTAGATGGTCGTGATGCGAAGAAAAGAAAATAATAAATGTTCTCCGGTCGATTACGACTACGGCGGCCGATCTATATTAGAGATCAACCAACTACACAGGAGATATTATAATGCACAAGTGTACGCGCAAACACAGGTGGACTCCCTTTTATTTTATACTCTCATAGTGCGGTGCTATGGATAACCAACACGATCGAAGGGATGTAAGGCGCAGGACCGATTTTTTACATGCTCATTCGACGCATGGAACATATTACTTTTAAAAAAATCGGGTGATCGAAACAATGAAAATTTCGCAGGATTCAAACCCACGATCTCCAGTTTCTAAATCACACGCCCTCACCACTAGGCTACGGAAGCAGTTAAAAAATAAATAATAAGTAATATAAACGGTTATTTAAATTACTAAAATTATAAGTTAAAAATGCTAGAAATACGGCTGCAATTCATAATGTGAGGACACTACTATTTTCCCTTCAGAGAATCACTGAAGACAGAGTAGTTACTTGTTTAAAAAAAATTTACACCTCATTCATCAGTGCAGTCTATAGCTGATTCCCTTCAAGACATTAAACCTATTATACAACAATAATAATATATTGTTCTGCATTTTGTTATGAAACTCGTTGTTTCTTTTTTAAATCAGTCTACAAAAAAATCCCCCGTGTCGGAGCAGTCGGAGGAAGATTCCGTCACTACGACTGAAGATTCCCCCGAGGACTCTGAAGATACTCCAACTCCATCGTCCGAATCCGAATTGGATGTCGAGACTGAGGTTGAGGCCAAGGAAGCCTATGAAAGCGACGCAGGAGGGTTTCTTCCCGTTAAATCGCCTAAAAAGGGCAAAAATAGGTCCCCCCGGCGTCCTCGCCGTCACCTGACCCGCCCGTCAAAGTGCCGAAATCCGACGTCGGCCGACGACCTTTCAGCCGCAAGGCCCGGCCTCAGGGCCAAACTAAGCCGTTTCACGGCCATCATCGAGCGCTGCATCACAGCCCGTCGCTTCCGCCGCTACACGGCCAACAACCAATGCTGCCTCACAGCAAATCACCTCTGCCGCCTCATGGCCTTTTTACCGTGGGTAAAGCTACGCTATACCTGTTCCTCGCGGGCAAAGACGGGTATGGTTGGACTGCACCGACCTAAAACCACCACGTTGTTCCTTTCAGGGTGGGGTCACAGGAACGGCTTTCACTCATCTGCAACCCCACCAGCGCTTGCCGCCGAGGCAGCTCTGTTTCGCCTCAAGGCCATCTGCCTCCTCTGGGCATCGTCGGAACTAACTGCCCTTCTGTCCGGCCTGATTCAGGTAACAGACTCCCCTAGTCTGCTACTCAGGGGCCATGGGAGCCAGGAGTTCCCAACCCATGCAGGGACAAGACCACTAGCCCCCAGTGGCAGGTCCGGATGTTAAGCTCCGCCGCTAGCTCCATTTTGGCCGCAAAGGAGGAGAGATCGACGACACCATGCCGAATTTCCCTTCTCCTGCGGCCCTCTACACCGCATTAGGGGTGCGCTGTTGCGGAGGATAGGGAGAGCGGCTACGTGAAAACTGACACTCTTTTCCCCGACTCATCCGTTGGATGCGAGGGACAGGAAGGGCGGCACACCTGCCTCCTGCAACCCCTTCCTCGCACCCTCCAAAGGCGCATCCAATGCGGGCTTGTTCAGCCCGCATAAAGCAGCCTCCTCCATGGCCGGCCTTACTTCTCAGGCCAGTCAGGTTCCTCTTAGCATCCCCGCGGCTGACCCAAGCCGCAGGTACTGACCCCAACGCTACGACAAAGTGAGAACCTATTCAGGGGGTGCCGTGTCACGGCCTGTAACAAGCGCTGCCTTACAGCCAACCCTTACCGCTGCTTCACGGCCAAGTACTAGACCATATCAAAGAACAGGGTATACCGGTATACTCGGCAATCAGGCTACATAACCAAAAAACAAAAAAGCCTTTCAATGTGGTCCTTCTGACCTTAGAACGCTCCCCAGAGAGCAAAAAAGTCTACGATCTTAGACACATGCGATATCACTCGCATCAACTTCGAAGCACCTCGCTCGAACGGACTCCCCGCAGTGACACAACTGCTAAATGTACTCTCGGCACTCGGCCCGTACTGTCACGCTAGACCCCGCTGCGGCAAATGTCTCGGCGACCACGGCACCCCCGACTGTCCGCGTCCTAAGGATAAGGACACCCTGCTCACCTTTGAGCCGCCGGCATGCGTCAACTGCCAAAACCCAGGCCACACGGCAAATTACATAGGGTGCCCGAAAGCAACCAAACGTAAGGTGCCTCCACCTCCATCCGTACCCAGGCGCCCCCAAGTGCCATCCGTCGCACCCTTCCCACCACTCCAACCTGCTCCGGCGTGGCAACTACCAACCAGCGCTCCGCGTAGCGCTCCACTGCCCACATGGCATCAGCCACCACCGCAAACCGCGCCGAGCGCTCCGCGTAGCGCCGCACCACGCGCACCACCTAGCGCCCCGCGTAGCGCGCCCCAGTACGCTAGCTATAGCAATGGCAGCGCTGGAAGCAGCTTAGAGCAACTAGCAAAAAAGATCGACTTCGCCGAGCTCGATCGTCTCACCGCGGAGTTTGATGCCGCAATAAGAAACTTCGAAGTCCGCCTTGCCATACTTTGCAAGTATATGCAATTAGTCGATGTTTTGAACGACCCGGGCCGTCTAAAACCACGCGCAGTAAACATAGTCTTTATTAACGCAAACGGCCTCGCAAATAATAAAAAGGTCGAGATTTCAAATTCCCTTCGCGAAAACGACGTAGACATTCTACTAGTGCAGGAGACGTTCTTGAAACCAGGTGAAGGCGAAAATCCCTAACTATAACATCATAAGAAATGACAGGATCGGCGCTTCACACGGCGGCACTCTCATCTATTATAAAAAGTCACTGTACTGCGTAGCAATCGACACGCCGTCGACGCTTAAACATGTAGAAGCCTCGATGTGTAGGCTAGACATGACAGGACACGCGCCTGTTATATTTGCTTCGGTATACATGTCGTGCTATATAACATCCAAACTCGCGAAATCCGACTTCAAGAAACCATTTTCACCAGGAGGTGCCGTCATTTTGGCCGGCGACTTTAATAGCAAGCACACCCGATGGTCATAGTAATAACAACTCGCGAGGTTTATCACTGGATGCTCTGTCAGAAAAGCTTAATTTCAGTGTTGTTGCTCAACAGATCAGATGTGCTTGATATTGCCCACCTCAAAAGTGTCAACCTCACTCTCAGAAGCATAGAGGTCACCAGCGACCTTACTTCAGATCATTGACCTGTCACTCTTAAGTTAGGACCTCCAGACTCGTCTAACATCACCACTAAAACCATCCGCGACTGGCGTAAGCTAAAATCCCAGCTAGACTGCACTAGCTTACTCCACCTTGAATCCATTCCTAAAGTCCTAAATAGCGCTAATGACACGAATCTCGCTGCTCATGCTCTCACAAGACATGTCCAAAGCGTCGTCGAGGCTTCCTCTAGACAAGTACCGGTGGAGGAAAACCCCTGCTGGGCATTGCCGAACGATATTAAAGACCTCTTGCGACGCTAGAGGGCGGCGATCCGTGTCTACGATTGGTATCCGACCGAGCGTAATCAAAGACAGCTACGGGCCCTTGAACATCAGTCCAAGACGCGCATAGCTGAATTCAGGAACGATCGGTGGGATAACGATCTAAGCAATATGCATCCCTCACATCTCGCCTTCTGGCGAATCCCCAAAAGCCTGAAAGAAGGTGTTGGACTTCCTCCAATGCCGCCTCTCACCAATCCTAACAATCCCAATGCTCCTCTAGCGTTTCTCGACGAGGAAAAAGCCGAATGCCTAGCCGACAGCCTCGAAGCTCAATGCACGCCAAGCACTCAACCGGTCGACGAAGCTCATTTCCGAAAGGTGGAGAGCGAGGTCAACCGATTGATCCAAATCCCTCCGCGCGATATAACTTCACCGGTAATCGAAAGCGAAGTCCGAGAACCGCGTAATAAAAATACTACCGACTCACCTAATTAGCCTCCTCGTCCTCATATATAACGCAGCTCTTACCAAGGGTATTTTTCCAAACACTTGGAAGGACGCTGAAGTTATAGGATTCTTAATACCCGGTAAACCACCTTCCCAACCTACCTCCTACCGCCCCATTAACCTCCTCAAAGGCTTTGGGAAAATATATGAACGCCTCATCCTAGCCCGCTTACTTGTCTTTATAAACTCGAGAGAGCTACCTGTTCCAGTGCAATTGGGCTTTCGAGCCAAACACTCATGCACCCATCAGATTCACGGAACACATCCGAACCAAAATGATACAGGGCCTAATGAAAGCAGCGCTTTTTCTCGACGTGGCGAAGGCGTTCGATAAAGTGTGGCACGAAGAGCTTATATACAGTTGATAAGCTCAGATGTGCGACCGTCTCGTACTCATCATACGAGACTTTCTCCGGAATCGAACGTTCCGATATTGCGTTGAGGGCACTAAGTCGCAACCACACCCGGTCCTAGCCGGCGTACCTCAAAGCTCTGTATTGGGCCCTGTGTTATTCACCCTAAACACCAACGACATCCCTTCCTTCAAACTGGTAACACCGCCTTATTCGCAGATGGTACCTGCATTTACGCATCCGGTCAATGTCCTATTCTTATATCCGAAAGACTCTAATCCGCGGCCAAGACCCTAAAGGATTGGTTTTGGAATTGAAGGATTGGAATCAACCCATACAAATGCGCGGCCATTCTGTTTTCTCGAAGACGAAGGCCATGGCTTCCTTCAAATGTCCGCCTCCTTGATTGCCCCATTCCTTGGGTCAATGAGACCAAATACCTCGGGGTAATCATAGACCACAACCTTTCCTTCGGCCCGCACATAACACGGATCAAAAACAGAGCGGCCTTCATCCACGGTCGCCTGTTTTCCCTTATAAATACCAATAATAAGCTATCACTGCGTAAGAAGGTGTTGCTTTATAAAACAGTAATCCGTCCTTTAATGACCTATTTCAGTCCCGTTTTTGTACACGCAAAACGATCCTATATTGACAAACTCCAAGTCTTGCAAAAAAGATTCATGCGCAGGGCTACGGGTGCGCCGTATTATCTGCGCAACCACGACATGCACATGGATCTGGAATTGCCCAGCATCCGCGAATATCTTAAACAAACTTCAATCAGATACTTTGACTCGGCTTCGCAACATCCCAACGAATTGGTTTACGTACCAAGCATTGCAGTACGCAAACACAAAAAAAACAGGCGAGCGCGCCATGTTTTAATTGACACGGACGATGAGTCGACCATCGTACAAGCACGTGTGAAAGCACTGAGACAAAACGCACAGCACCCTCGCCGTCGAGGGCAACAGCTTTCAGTAGATATCGGCACGTTCCAGGCCGATTTTCACCATCTAGATAGGGCGGTTATTAACTTCTCAGTAATAAGTCCTAAAGCAACCTATCGAGCCGAGGTTTTGCCCACCGTGGCGCCCTCAATAAGTGTTGCTAACGGGTATAGGCATAGACCTGACCAGCGGCTGATCGAGCCGAGGCTCGGCCCTCGTGGGCACCCCCGATCAAGCACGCTTACGGTATACATACAAAGTGACAGCCCGAGCCGAGGTCCCCCGGAGCGAAGCCACTGAATAGAGGTCAAGTCTGTGCACATTAAAGTTGCATAGCCCCTAGAACCCGCCGGGTTGTAGCGGTTAACCCCACCAACGTGAGTTGATTCGAAAAAAAAGCTGGCTAGAACTAAATCTTGTTACTAAGGTAAAGTAGGAAAAAAATCAGTAGCACCATTGTATTGTCAGTATGATTTCGAGAAATGAAAGATTACTGTTACAACAGTAGTACATATAAAACCCAAACTACACAATACTATAAACCCACAGTAACTCTGCAAGTAATCAATGATAAAAACAAGATTATTTTATTGTTAATTACAACTTTACTTATGTGTAAGGAATTATTATATTTTAACGACTTTGTGTACAAATAAAAAACGGGATATCAGAAAATTTATCGCTACCGGTCTTTTTGCATATCGGAAGCTAAAGTAACTACGTAGCGTGACAACATGCGTATTTAATTTGTTTACAATTAATTTAATAGTTTCAATAAACAGCACACTGGATGGAGTTAATAGGCAAATGTTGGATAAACCAACTTTGAGTACAATAACGGCTTTCACGCTTGGTTAATTAAATTTAACCGTAGTAAATTATAAGATAATTAGGGTAACACAAAAAGCTTATTATTCTAATGGATTAAATAAGTTTACATGTGCGATCAGATTGGTTAACTACATTGTATCAATAAGAGATATAAGATAAACTCATTATAGTGTTGTTTGATAGGTTTTTAACATTATGCAGTAATTGTGTCGTTATCTTAAATATAAAATATATGTAAGTTATGAATTATCCTATTTTTAACCTTTATTCATGTTTAGCCTTGTGGTATGGGCGTGTGCTTTAGATTAGATCACCCAATTGGTCTGAAAAGTAAAGTGATCCATGCGTCGGATGGGCATGTAAAAATTGGCCCTGCGCCTTATTCTCTCCAGTCGTGTCGGTAATCCGTCCCATCGGGCTTTGAGAGCATAAAAGAACAGGGAGAGGGCCTGTGTTTGCGCGTACACTTGTGCACTGTAATATCTCTAATAAAGATCGGCCGCCGTAGTCGTAATCGACTGGAGAACATTATTATCATAAGAAATATATCAGCAAATCATTATTTAAATAATAACAATTCAGTACGTTTGGGACGAGATAAGTTATATAGTAAATCAACCTTAGGTAGATGGGGTTAGTAACCTACTAAAATAATTATAAATAACTTAATAATTATAAAAAATGTTTAAAAGACAGTATAAAAGTTTACTTTTAACCTATAAAATTTAAACAAGATTGATTTTTTTGAACTGTTTTAATTTAAGAGTATTGTACAATATAATTAGTTGACACTTGTGGTAGGTCCCCTGTTTACAGGAGACCGTCTGGGTGGGTACCACCGCGGTGCCTATTTCTGCCGCGAATGAGTAGTGTGAAAACAAAACCAGAAATTGGCAAAAAAAGTCTCTTGAATGACGTTGAAATATTAAAAGGGTGCCTTTTGTTGGAGCTGTTTGTTACAATACATTAACAAATAACAAAAGTACTTAACATCGGTAACGTATTTATGCTTGAGATATATTAGCAAGCAATGTTATGCCTATAATAAAACAAACCCTATGAAATGTCATTATGCTCGTTGAAGCTAGAAAGAAAATTATTGTTGAAAAATTATTTTTACCGAACATCAGTATTGTCTTTCATTTTGTTATTTTTTGGTTTTATTTATGTAGAATTCAATCAAATTTAAACAAGAAAGGTGTTATAACTGTTTTTTGCAGTAAAAAGATATATGTAGTTCGTCAATAACAGATTAACAAATATACTAAAATAGCATACGCTTTCTTTTTCTAATAACTTTTTCCGTGTGGTACGTAAAAAGTTCATACAACAGATTTAGTTTTAAAACCTCTAAGCCATTTCTTGTAAAATGTCCTTTGATCACACATAATTTATATAGACGTATTTTGTTTTGAAAAAACAATTTGGTTAAACAAGAAATATTCGAAACAATAGTTTGTCCCCTAGAATAATTTATCTCTTCCTCTCACAAAGAATATTTTTCAGCTCCCTTACGAGAAAAGTATTTAAAACTTCTTGAAGGCGCTTTAAACTCAATTTATAATACTTGCTCCAGATCGGCTCACCAGCAGAGGTCTCCTCGGTCCGTTAATATTTAAATTATATAGTAACAAATTTTGAAGAAAACGGACCACTATTTAGTATTAGGTATAATGACAGTAATTTCATTACAATATAATTTTTAGGGTGGTTGTTTCGCTGCTTAAGAGAAATGAACTAGGAAAATACTAACCGGGTACTGACTTATTATACTTATTAATAATGTATTACAATAATACTTAAAAGTTAAAAAATAAAAAATAATTTTAATAACTACATGCATTTTTGCGTGTAGTGGCTTTTTTTTCTGCGTAGCAAACATTTTAGAAAAAATAACAAGATAAGAGATACAAGTAAGGCACGCCTCAATCACCGTATTCTTTCCTATTATACTCATTTCATACTTAATGGGAAATACAAATTTTTTTACGGACAATTTTCATAGGTAATAAAATGTAGAACGAACAACGAAAAATAATAACCATTAAAAACGTAAAGCGCTTCTCTCTTTCCTTTCTAAATAATGTTTAAAGGCTCTTAGAGCTAACGAAAAATAAAATAAATTTAAGTTAAATTTCTTATTAAGTATATGTCTTTGAATAATGTTTTTAACAGCCAAAGCCTTTATTGAAAAGGAGACTTAACAAAAACAAAAGTTTTAAGGAGTTCGTTATTATTGTTCTAGAGTAACCCATGTTAGCAGGATAGTCATTTATTTGAATTTTTTAAATGAACACGTACTCGTTCACAAAATTCGAAGCGAAAATTTATACACATATATTTTTTTAAATAGGTATTTTCTTTCACAAACGATTGTAAAACATTGCTATTAAATGAAAAGTATTAGGGTTTTTCTTTATAGAAATAGACACATAGTATTGCTTATGTACCTTGTTATGTAGTGGAGCCATTAGAGCCACGCAAATATCATGAGATAAAATATATCATCATCATTATCATTAGCCTGTGATAGTCCACTGCTAGATATAGGGCTTCTCTAATCCGAAACTATCAATTACGGGGTTTTTGGAGCGTATTCCACCACGCTGGTCCAATGCGGGTTGGTGGGTGGACCGAATTTTTATAGGCCCATCCGACGCATCGATCATCTTTCTTTTAGACAATTGGGTGATTGGCCTAAATTGCCTTAACCAACTAGGAAACAACAACGAAAATTTGTTGAGTCCCTGCAGGATTTGAACCGACGACCTCTGGTTTCTAAAACACACGCCCATACGCGAAGGAAGCAGTTAATACGTAAAATATATTAGAAAGTAAAATTATATCCGGCCAAAATTCATGTTTAAATATTCCGTATTAAATAAGAAATCCTTAAAATTATAGTAATATTGTCGTATATTATATAACATACGAGTATTTTACAATTACGCCGCTAAGGGTATTACAAATACAATTCTC
>JAGSMT010001960.1:0-11014 GCA_029286875.1 Lamproptera curius
TTATTCGCCAAATTTATATCTCTGGATTTTGATAATTGAGTTATCGCGGAACACCGTCAACTCAAACATGCCGATTTGTCCCGTTTACGAGTCATTTCTGCTATTTAAAAATAGCGCTCCGTATAAGCCCCAATAACATTTTGCCTTGACCGTTTTCAATACTTGTGTTTTGGCCCGGAAATTTCCAACCTTGTTTGCCGGTTGGTTTTGATCAACTTTCCTAATTTTGAAGATATACCCGTAATAATCGCCTTAAATTGCTATCTCTGGTTTTAAATAATTGAGTTATCGCGGGAAACTGTCAACTCAAACATGCCGATTTGTCTCGTTACCGGAGTCTTTTGTTTTAAATTAGCGTTCGTATAAGCCCATATAAATTTTTGCTTGACCGTTTAATCTTTGTTATTCTTAAATTATCAACTTGTATTTGCGGTTTTTTGTCAAGATTCCTACCTGTTGTTTGAAGATATCCCCCGTTATTCCGGAAATTTGCTATTCTGGATTTTTAATAATTGGGTTTCCGGGACATCATCGACTCAAACCCGATTTGTCCGTTTACAGTCATTTCTGCTTTTAAAATAGCCTCCGTATAAGCCCTTAAACATTTTGCCTTGACCGTTCAATGCTTGTTTTTGCTTTTTATCAACTTTTTTGCCGATTTGTTTTGATCAAGATTCATACCTGTTATTTGAAGATATACCCCGTTATATTCGCAAAATTGCTATTCCTGGAATTTTTAATAATTGGTTATCCGGGAACCTGTCGACTCAAACATGCCGATTTGTTTCGATTGGAGTCTTTTCTGCTTTTTAAAAATAATTTCCGTATGCCGGCCCTTAACTTTTTGACCGTTTTCAATACTTTTGTCATTGCTTAAATTATCAACATTTTGCCGATTGGTTTTGATCCCAACATTCATACCCTTATTTGAAGATATACCCCGTAATAATCCACTTAAATTGCTATCTCTGGTTTTTAATAATTGAGTTTCCGCAGAACACTGTCAACTCAAACATGCCGATTTGTTTCGATTACGGTCATTTCTGCCTTTTTAAAATATCCTCGGCCCTTAACAATTTGGGTTTGATTTCAATGCTTTGTGTTATCGCGGTAAATTATCAACCTTGTTTGCCGGTTTGTTTTGATCAAAATTCATACCTTTGTTTGAAGAATGCCGTTTATTCGCGCCCAATTATCTCTGGATTTTAATAATTGGGTTATCGCGGAACACTGTCAACTCAAACATGCCGATTTGTCCCGTTTACGGTCTTTCTGCTGTTTAAAAGGCTCCGTATAACCCATATAACATTTTGCCTTGACCGTTCAATGCTTGTTGTTGTTTTTAAATTATCAACTTTTCGCCGATTTGTTTTGATCAAGATTCCCAACCTTTGTTGAAGATATACCCCGTTAATATTCGCCCAAATTGCTATTCTGGTTTTAATAATTGGGTATCGCGGAACCTTCCCTCAAACATCCGATTTGTCCCGTTTACGAGTCATTTTTCTTTTAAAAATAGCGCTCCGGTAAAAGCCCAAATAACATTTTGCCTTGACCGTTCAATGCCCCGTGTTGTTACTTTAAATTATCAACTTTTTACTTGCCGATTTGTTTTTTTGATCAAAGATTCATACCTGTTGTTGAAGATATGCCGTTATATTCCCCTTATAAGTGTTATCTGGTTTTAATAATTGAGTTATCATGAGACACCATCGCTCAAACATGCCAGTTTGTCCCGTTTACGAGTCATTTCTGCTGTTTAAATAGGCGCTCCGTATAAGCCATATAACATTTTGCCTTGACCGTTCAATGCCCGGCCTTGTTGCTTTAAAACTATCAACTTTTACTTGCCGATTTGTTTTGATCAAGATTCATACCTGTTATTTGAGGTATACTTCGTTATATTCGCATAAATTGCTATCTCTGGTTTTAATAGTTGAGTTGTCGCGGAACACTGTCATTCCAATCATGCCGTTTGTTTCGATTACGAGTCATTTCACCTTTATTTAAATATAGCGCTCCCGTACTTACCCATATAACATTTGCCCTTGACCGTTCAATACTTGTATTGTTGCGGTAGATTATCAACTTGTATTTGCCGATTGTTTTGATCAAGATTCATACCTGTTATTTGAAAGATATACCCCATTGTTCCATAGAATTGATATCTCTGGTTTACGATAATTGAGTTATCGCGGAGCACCGTCGACTCAAACATGCCGATTTGTTTCGATTACGGTCATTTCTGCTATTTAAAATAGCGCTTTCAATATATAAAGCGCATGTAACATTGGTCTTGACCGTTCAGTACTTGTGATATCGCGATGATTATCAACTTGTTTGCCGATTTGTTTTTGATCCAACATTCATACCTAATGTTTGAAGATATACCCCCGTAATAATCGCGCCAAATTGCTATCTCTAGATTTTAATAATTTGAGGTTGTCAGCGCTATCAACTCAAACATGCCAGTTTGTCTCGATTACGAGTCTTTCTGCTATTTAAATATGGCGTTCGTAAAGCCATAGCATTTGCGGTTGACCGTTCAGTAACGTGTTATCGCGGTAAATTATCAACATATTTGCTGGTTGTTTGATCCAAGATTCATACCTGTTATTTGAAGATATACGATTATTCGCATGGAGGTACTATCTCTGGATTTAATAATTGAGGTATCGCGGAGACACTGTCACCTCAAACATGCCGATTTGTCCAGTTGCAAGTCATTTCTGCTATTTAAAAATAGCGCTCCCGTATAGTATATAACATTTTGCCTTGACCGTTCAATGCTTGTGTTATTGCTTTAAATTATCAACTTTTACTTGCCGATTTGTTTTGATCCAAGATTCATACCTGTTATTTGAAGATACCCCGTTGTATTCGCGCCAAATTATTATCTCTGGATTTTAATAATTGAGTTATCGCGGAACGCCATCCCGACTCAAACATGCCGATTTGTCCCGTTTACAGTCATTTCTGCTATTTAAGAAATAGCGCTCATGTAAGCCCATACAACATTTGCGCCCGACCGTTCAGTAACGTATTGGCACAAATTATCAACTTGTATTTGCCGATTTGTTTTTGATCAACATTCATACCTAATATTTGAAGATATACATGTGTCATAGAAGGTACTATCTCTGGTTTTAATAATTGAATTTATCGCAGAACACTGTCAACTCAAACATGCCGATTTGTTTCGATTACGAGTCATTTCTGCCATTTAAATAAAAGCTTGTCCGTATAAGCCCATATATAACAATTTGCGTTGACCGTTCAATGCTTGTGTCGCGGTAAATTATCAACTTGTATTTGCCGATTTGTTTTGATCAAGATTCATACCTGTTGTTGAATATACCCGTTATATATTCGCGCCGTTACTATCTCTGGATTTTAATAATTGGTATCGCCCGGAACACTGTCACCTCAAACATGCCGATTTGTCCCGTTTACGAGTCATTTCTGCTATTTAAAAATAGCGCTCCGTATAAGCCCATATAACATTTTGCCTTGACCGTTCAGTAGCGTGTTGTTGCTTTTCGATTATCAACTTTGCCCACCGATTTGTTTTGATCAGATTCATACCTGTTGTTTAGCGAAGATATGCCCGTTATATTCGCATAAATTGTTATCTCTGGTTTAATAATTGAGTTATCGCGGAACTTCATCGACTCAAACATGCCGATTTATTCCAGTTTACGAGTCATTTCTGCTATTTAAGCGCTCCGTATGCATCCCATATAACATTTTGCCTTGACGTTTCAATACTTGTGTTATTGCTTTAAACTATCAACTTTTGCCCCTTGATTTGTTGTTTTGATCCAAGATTCATACCTGTTATTTGAATATACCCCGTTATATTCGCACCAAATTGCTATCTCTGGATTTTTTAATAATTGAGTTATCATGGAACACTGTCGACTCAATCCATGCCGATTTGTTTCGATTACGAGTCATTTCTGCTATTTAAATATGGCGCTCCGTATAAGCCCATATAACATTTGCCTTGACCGTTCAATGCTTGTATTGCGGTAAGTTATCAACATATTTGCCGATTGTTTTGATCAGATTCACCTGTTATTTGAGATATGCCCCGTTACATTCGCGCAAATTGATATCTCTGGATTTTTGATAATTGAGTTGTCTTGAACACCGTCGACTCAAACATGCCGATTTGTTTCGATTACGAGTCATTTCTGCTGTTGCGAAATAGCGCTCCGTATAGCGCATATAACATTTGATCTTGACCGTTCAGTAACGTGATATCGCGGTAAATTATCCAACTTGTGTTGCCGATTTGTTTTGATCAACATTCATACCTAATATTTAATTATACCCGTAATAATCACGCCGGTGCTATCTCTAGATTTTAATAATTGAGTTATCGCGGAACACTGTCGCTCAAACGCTCGATTTGTCTCGATTACGAGTCTTTTCTGCTATTTAAATGCCAATTCGTATAAGCCATATAACATTTTGCGTTGACTGGAACAATGCTTGTGTTATCATGATGAAATTATCAACTTGTGTTGTTGCTGATTTGTTTTGATCAAGATTCATACCTGTTGTTTGAAGATATGCCCGTTATATTCGCACTTAGAATTGCTATCTCTGGATTTTAATAATTGGGTTGTCCTTGAGACACTGTAAGTTCAAACATGCCGGTTGTCCCGTTTGCAGTCATTTCTTTATTCCCAAAAGCAGCGCTCCCGTATAAGCCATATAACATTTTTGCCTTGAAGCCGTTTAGTAACGTATTTGCCTTAATTCTCCAACTTTACTTGCCGATTTACTTTTTGATCAGATTCATACCTGTTGTTGAAGATATGCCCGTTATATTCGCACTTAAATTGCTATCTCTGGACGATTTTAATAATTGATTTATCGCAGAACATATTGTCGACTCAAACATACCGATTTGTTTCAATTTTGAGTCATTTCCTGCCATTTAAATAAAGCGCTCGTATAAGCCCATATAACATTTTGCGTTGACCGTTCAATGCTTGTGTTATCGCGGTAAATTATCAGCAACTTGTATTTGCCAGTTGTTTTTTTTGATCGAATTCGCCTGTTGTTTGAAGATATGCCCGTTATATTCGCACTTAAATTGTATCTCTAGTTTTAATAATTGGAGTTGTGGACACTGTCATCTCAAACAATGATTTGTCCGTTTACGAGTCATTTCTGCTATTTAAAAATGTTGTCCGTAAATACTACCGTTTTCCCTTGACCGTTCGTACTTGTGTTATTACGGTAAATTATCCAACTTGTATTTGCCGATTAGTTTTGATCAACATTCATACCTAATATTTTGAAGATATGCCCGTAATAATCGCATAAATTACTATCTCTGGAATTTTAATAATTGAGTTATCGCGGAACACTGTCAACTCAAACATGCCGATTTGTCTCAGTACGAGTCTTTCTGCTATTTAAATATGGCGTTCTATGTAAGCCCATATAATAACATTTTGCGTTGACCGTTCATTAACTTGTGTTATCATGATGAAATTATCAACTTATGTTGCCGATTTGTTTGATCAAGATTCGCCTGTTGTTGAAGATATACCCGTTATATTCGCACTTAAATTTATATCTCTAGTTTGATAATTTGGTTATCGCGGAACACTGTCAACTCAAACGCCCGCGATTTGTCCGTTTACGGTCTTTCTGCTATTTAAATATGGCGTTCTATAAGCCCATGCGCATTTTGCCATGACCGTTTCAATGCTTGTGTTATCGCGGTAAGTTATCAACATGTTGCCGATTTGTTTGATCAGATTCATACCTGTTGTTGAAGATATACCCCGTTATTTTCGAACTTAAATTTACTATCTCTGGATTTTAATAATTAAGTTATCGCGAACACTATCAACTCAAACATGGAATTTGTCACCAATTACCAGTCTTGCTTTCTGCTATTTAAATATAGCGCTCGTATAAGCCCCTATAACATTTTTGCCTTGACGTTCAATGCTTGTGTTGTTGCTTTAAATTATCAACTTTACTTGCCACGATTTGTAGTGATCAGATTCATACCTGTTATTTGAAGATATGCCCGTTATATTGCCCTTAAATTGCTATAGTTTTAATAGTTGAGTTATGGGAACACTATCGCTCAAACATGCCGATTCCTCCCGTTTACGAGTCATTTCTGCTATTTAAAATAGTAACTCCGTATAAGCCCATATAGCATTTTGCGTTGACCGTCAAATGCTTGTGTTGTGCAGTAAATTATCAACTTGTATTTGCCGGTTGTTTTTGATCAAGATTCATGCCTGTTGTTGAAGATATACCCGTTATATTCGCATAAATTGATATCTCTGTGGATTTTGATAATTGAGTGATCGCGGAACACCGTCGACTCAAACATATGCCGATTTGTTTCGATTACGAGTCATTTTCTGCTGTTAAAAGTAGCGCTCCGTAAGCCATTTAACATTTTACCCTGAACCGTTCAATGCTTGTGTTATTGCTTTAAATTATCAACTTTTACTTGTGATTTGTTTTTGATCCAAGGTCATGCCTGTTGTTTGAAGATATACGTTATATTCTTGCTTAAATTGATTTCTCTAGTTTTTGATAATTGAGTTATCACTTGAACACCAAATCGACTCAAACATGCCGATTTGTTCGATTGAGTCGACTGCTATTCAAAATAGCGCTCGTATAAGCCATATAACATTTGCCTTGACCGTTCAATGCTTTTGTTTTTGCTTTAAATTATCAACTTTTACTTGCCGATTTGTTTTGATCAAGATTCATACCTGTTATTTGAAGATATACTGCCCGTTATATTCATACTTAAATTGCTATCTCTAGTTTTAATAATTGAGTTATCGCAGACACTGTCAACTCAAAACATGCCGATTTGTCCGTTTACGAGTCATTTCTCCCTGTTAAAAATAGCTCCCGTATAAATATATAACATTTGCCTTGACCGTTCCAGTAACGTGTTATCTCATGAAGTTATCAACATGTTGCCGATTTGTTTTTTGATCCAAGATTCGCCTGTTGAAGATATACCCCGTTATATTCGCACCCCATTGCTATCTCTAGTTTTAATAATTGGACATCGCGGAACACTGTCGCTCAAACATGCCGATTTATCTCGATTACCAGTCTTTTCTGCTATTTAAATATAGCGCTCACGTATAAACCCTATAACATTTTGCCTTGACCGTTCAATAACGTATTGTGCTTTTAAATTATCAACTTTTACTTGCCGATTTGTGGTGATCAAGATTCACGCCTGTTATTTGAAGATATACCCCGTTATATTCACTTGCTTAGGTACTTTATCTCTAGTTTTAATATGTAGGTTATCGCGGAACACTGTCAACTCAAACATGCGGTTGTCTCGATTACGATCTTTTCTGCTATTCAAATATAGCGCTCCGTATAAGCCCTTATAACATTTTGCGTTGATGACTGTTCAATGCTTGTGTTATCGCGGTAAATTATCAACTGTGTTGCCGATTGGTTTTGATCAACGTCATACCCTAATGTTTGAAGATATGCCCGTAATAATAATCGCACGCCATTGCTATCTCTGGATTTGATAGTTGAGGACATCGCGGAACACCGTCGACTCAAACATGCCGATTTGTTTCGATTACGAGTCATTTCTGTTCTTTAAAAATAGCGCTCCGTATAAGCCATATAACATTTAGTCTTGACCGTTCAATGCTTGTGATATCGCGGTAAAATTATCAACTTGTGTTGCCGATTTGTTTTGATCAAAGATTCATACCTGTTATTTGAAGATATACGTTATATTCGCACTTAAATTTATATCTCTGGTTTGATAATTGAGTTATCGCCCGGAACACTTATCGCTCAAACCATACCGTTTCATTTTCGATTACGAGTCATTTCTGCTATTTAAAAATAGCGCTCCGTATAAGCCATATAACATTTTGCCCTTGACCATTCAATGCTTTTGTTTTACTTTTAAATTATCAACACTTGCCGGTTGTTTTTGATCAGTTCATACCTGTTATTTGAAGATATACCCCGTTATATTCGCGCAAATTGATTTCTCTGGATTTTGATGGTGAGTTATCGCGAACACCGTCGACTCAAACATGCCGTTCATTTCGATTGAGTCATTCTGCTATTCAAAATAGCTCGTATAAGCCATACCGCAACATTTTGCCTTGACCGTTCAATGCTTTTGCGCTTTAAATTATCAACTTTGCCCACGCCGATTTGTTTTGATCCAAGATTCCTTACCTGTTATTTGAGAGATATACCCCGTTATATTCATAAATTGTTATCTCTAGTTTAATAATTGAGTTATAGCGGAACACCATCGACTCAAACATGCCGATTTGTCCCGTTTACGAGTCATTTCTGCTATTTAAAATAGCGCTCGTATAAGCCCATATAACATTTTGCCTTGACCGTTCAATACTTGTGTTGTTAGCAATTATCAACTTGTGTTTGCCGATTTGTTTTGATCAACATACCTAATGTTTGAAGATATACCCGTAATAATCGCACTTAAATTGCTATCTCTGGATTTTAATTGAGTTATCGCAGAATTGCTATCAACTCAAACATGCGATTTGTTTCAGTTACAGTCATTCTGCCATTTAAATAAAGCCCTCCATGTAAACCCATATAACAATTTGCGTTGACCGTTCAATGCTTGTGTTATCGCGGTAAAATTATCAACTTTGTTGCCGATTTGTTTTGATCAAGATTCATACCTGTTGTTTGAAGATATACCCGTTATATTCGCACTTAAATTGCTATCTCTGGATTTTAATAATTGAGTTATCACGGAACACTGTCAACTCAAACATGCCGATTTGTCCCGTTTACGAGTCATTTCTGCTATTTAAAAATAGCGCTCCGTATAAGCCCATATAACATTTTGCCTTGACCGTTCAATGCTTGTGTTATTGCTTTAAATTATCAACTTTTACTTGCCGATTTGTTTTGATCAAGATTCATACCTGTTATTTGAAGATATACCCCGTTATATTCGCACTTAAATTGGTATCTCTGGATTTTAATAATTGAGTTATCGCGGAACCATCGACTCAAACATGCATTTGTCCGTTTACGAGTCATTTCTGCTATTTAAAATAGCGCTCGTATAAGCCCATATAACATTTGCCTTGACCGTTCATAGCTGTTATTGCTTTAAATTATCAACTTTTATTGCCGATTTGTTTTGATCAAGATTCTACCTGTTGTTTGAAAATATACCCGTTATATTCGCACTTAAATTGGTATCTCTGGATTTTAATAATTGAGTTATCGCGGAACACTGTCAACTCAAACATGCCGATTTGTCTCGATTACGAGTCATTTCTGCTATTTAAATAGCGCTCCGTATAAGCCCATATAACATTTTGCCTTGACCGTTCAATGCTTGTGTTATTGCGGTAAATTATCAACTTGTATTTGCCGATTTGTTTTGATCAAGATTCATACCTGTTATTTGAAGATATACCCGTTATATTCGCACTTAAATTGATATCTCTGGATTTTGATAATTGAGTTATCGCGGAACCGTCGACTCAAACATGCCGATTTGTTTCGATTACGAGTCATTTCTGTTCTTTAAAAATAGCGCTCCGTATAAGCCCATATAACATTTTGCCTTGACCGTTCAATACTTGTGTTATTGCGGTAAATTATCAACTTGTATTTGCCGATTAGTTTTGATCAACATTCATACCTGTTATTTGAAGATATACCCCGTAATAATCGCACTTAAATTGGTATCTCTGGATTTTAATAATTGAGTTATCGCGGAACACTGTCAACTCAAACATGCCGATTTGTCTCGATTACGAGTCTTTTCTGCTATTTAAATATAGCGCTCCGTATAAGCCCATATAACATTTTGCGTTGACCGTTCAATGCTTGTGTTATCGCGGTAAATTATCAACTTGTATTTGCCGATTTGTTTTGATCAAGATTCATACCTGTTATTTGAAGATATACCCCGTTATATTCGCACTTAAATTGCTATCTCTGGATTTTAATAATTGAGTTATCGCGGAACACTGTCAACTCAAACATGCCGATTTGTCCCGTTTACGAGTCATTTCTGCTATTTAAAAATAGCGCTCCGTATAAGCCCATATAACATTTTGCCTTGACCGTTCAATACTTGTGTTATTGCGGTAAATTATCAACTTTATTGCCGATTGTTTTGATCAAGCATTCATACCTAATATTTGAAAGATGCCCGTAATAATCGCCAAATTGCTATCTCTAGATTTAATAATTGAGTTATCGCGGAACACTGTCACTCAAACATGCCGATTTGTCTCGATTACGAGTCTTTCTGCTATTAAATATAGCGTTCGTATAAGCCCATATAACATTTTGCGTTGACCGTTCAATGCGTTGTGTATCTGAGGTAATTATCAACTTGTTGTGCCGATTTGTTTTGATCAAGATTCATACCTGTTGTTGAAGATATACCCGTTATTTCCATTAAATTGATATCTCTGGATTTTGATAATTGAGTTATCGCGGGTACTGTCAGACTCAAACATGCCGATTTGTTCGATTGGAGTCATTTCTGCTATTTAAATAAGCGCTCGTATAAGCCATAACATTTTGCTGACCGTTCAATGCTTGTGTTATCGCGGTAAATTATCAACTTTATTTGCCGATTTGTTTTGATCAAGATTCATACCTGTTGTTTGAAGATATGCCCGTTATTTCGCGACTTAGTTGCTACTCTGGATTTTTAATAATTGAGTTATCGCGGAACACTGTCAGCTCAAACTGCCGATTTGTCTCGATTACGGTCTTTCTGCTATTTAAAAATAGCGCTCCGTATAAGCCCTTATAACATTTGCCTTGACCGTTTCAATCTTGTGTTTTGCTTTAAATTATCAACTTTTTGCCTTGGTTTTGATCAAATTCATACCTGTTGAAGATTACCCGTTAATCCGCCAAATTTATCTCGGATTTTAATAATTGAGTTATCAGAACTGTCCCCAAACATGCCGTTTGTCCCGTTGGTCATTTTGCTTTTAAA
>JAGSMT010001961.1:0-20680 GCA_029286875.1 Lamproptera curius
TTCGGTTTGTTCTTAAACATAGATATATGCGCTTGCTGAGTTTCAATTGACCATTTAAGAGGTAAATAATAATAATGTTCTCCAGTCGATTACGACTACGGCTGCCGATCTATATTAGAGATCAGCCAAAATGCAGGAGATGTTATAGTGGACAAGTTTACACGCAAACACAGGTGCACTCTCAGTTCCTTTATACATTCCAAGCCCGATTGGACGGATCACCAACACGACCAAATAGAGTGAGGTACAGGACCGACTTTTACATGCCCATCCGACGCATGGATCATCTTACTTTTCAGACAATTCGGTGATCAGCCCTATTGCCCTAACCAACTAGAAAACAATAATGAACATTTGTTGAGCCCGCAGTACCTGCCTGCGGTTTCTAAAACACACGCCCTTAACACTAGGGGCAGTCAAAACAGGTAAAATTATGTAGTGAATACTTTAGATACTTACCTTTTACGGCTTTGGCATCAAAGTCAAAGTCAAAATGATTTATTAAATTTAGGCTTTACTGAGCACTTTTAAACGTCAAAATTCCATTCCATTTACCACCGGTTTACAAACTCAGACCCATCCCGTTTTTTTAAGTTTCCAGGTGATTTGCAAGTGCAGAATATAAACTACTTCAACACATCTTGGTCCTCAATATAATTTATAACAGAATAGTAGGCTTTTCTATAAGCGTTGTTTTGACAATTTTGAAAGCTAGAACTATTTAGTTGAGTTTGGCAGGCATTCATTTACATTCTTATACTATCATAAATCAAAGATTTTTAGTTCGGTCAGTCTAAATCTGGGTAGCTCTAGGGCTCAATTCGACCCTTGCGCGGCCTAATATCTTTTTAGCAAACATATGAATATTTTGACGCGCGTACACAATATTTTAAAATATGTATGGCGAAGGTAAGTTAAAATTTCAGTTTTATTAAAACATTACGTAAAGATTCCCGTGAACCCAGATTGTAGATTGTCCTAACAGCCTGTGTTTGTAGTCCAAATATTTTGTTCAAACCGGTTACAGATCCTCATAGTAATAATCCATAGGACATGAGGCTTTGAAATTCGGTAATAAACTAGTTTTGAATGGCAAAGATTGTTGTACTTAGTTTCTTAGAGAGTTTGTCAATATGTGCTCCCACTGCATCTTGGAATCAATAGAAAATCTAAAAAATGTATAGAGCTTTGTAAGGAATGATCTCATCGTCAATTTTAATATTTTAAAAATCCGGCAACTTACAAAGTGTAAAACGTAAGCATTTGGTTTTGTTCGCGTTAAGTAGCAGTTATTGGACGCAAACCAGTTTGACACAATATCAATTGCCCTATTTGGTATCTCAACGTTATGGTAATTTCTTTTACCCTAGTAGTAGAGAAGTGTCATCTGCAAAAGGACAACTTCGGACAGCCTGTCCACTACCAAAGGCAAGTAATTTATATAGACCAGGAAAAAAGGTCCCAAAATCGATCCTTGAGGAACACCTATCTACGCAAGGAAGTCAGATGACGGAGTGTCATTTACGTTTACATATTGTTTTCTATTGCGTAGGTAAGAAGATATAAAATCAAGACCAAGCCGCGTACACCGTAATACTTTAGCTTATTGATTAATATGTCATGGTCCACAAGTCAAAGGCCTTGAAAGATCACAGTTGATTCCAAAAGAATCACAACGATCCTCCCACGCCCGTAGAAACTGAGTGACTAACTTTATACTAGCATTTATTGTTGAGCTACCTCTGGTAAAGCCAAATTGAGATCACTTAAAATATCATGTTTGAAAAAGAGTACTAAAAGTTTTTCTAACATAATTTTTCGAAAATTTTACTAAGTGCTGGCAGTGTAGAGATTGGTCTATAATTTTCAATATTAACTGTACAACCCGCTTTATAGACTGGTTCTATTATATTGAACTTCATTAGCTGTGGAATCTACAGGATATATCTTGAATTATTCAATTAATTGCCCATGTTGATAAACCCACAAGTCTTTTGTTTTCTTTTTATTTATTTTATTAAATGCTTTCACTTTATCTATAGGGCTAACATAACAAAATTAAAATCAGGGAAACATACTCTATCCAACCTTTTTTTAGGTGTGATAAGGCTAAATCAGAACTAGAATTTAAGTGTTGGGTACTTTCATGAGCTATATTTGTAAAGTAATTTTGGAACACATTAGCTACCTCAGACTTTTTCTTAACAGTTTTACCATCTATATTTAGTTCTAGGTCATTCTTGTGTTTGTTTCGTTTTGTGTTTCCTCCTGTTTCCGTATTTATAACTTCCAAGTAGTCTTGATTTTATTAGAGTATGACATTATTTTATGATTTAAATACATTGCCTTAGCCATCAAACAAACCTGTTTAAATATTTTGAGTATGTTCTCACATAGTTATGGAATTTAACGTTAGATGTTAATGTTTTTGATCGTATAATAGATATAAATAATCCCTGCTACGTCTGATTCCCATAGAAGCCCAGTCATTGAAATTCAGTGTTTTGTTACTTGTAATAACTTTCTTACTAAAAACAGCATTGTATTAACTAGAAATAATATTAGACAATGCTCCAAAGTCTTTATCAGGAACCAAATTTAATTTTAGGTTTAGAAACTTAGCTTTTACTTTATACTTAATTGTTTGATTCGGTTCCTGTTAATTAGGTCTATACAGGATAGGAAAGTTACTCATGGAGTACGTATAAGGATCTGTATTTTTAAGGCTTTATGATCTCAATGAATAACGGTTAAGACAGCCTGCCAGCCATAATTTTGCAATTAACAAACATTATAAATACAAGAGGCACAAGATGGTGTTAATCTAGTTGGTTCATTAAACACACATTGAAGATTGAAGCTTTTAAATAGAGTTAAAACTGCAATTTGTGCGGTGATTCAGTTAGAATGTCTATATTAAAGTCTCCACATGCAACAATATCCTTCTTTGAGTTAATAATTTTCTTAGAGCATCCTCCATAATAATACAAAATGTTCCAACATCACCTGAAGGAGGATTATACACACATAAAAATATTTACTGTTCACTTTCTGCATAAGCAATCTCACATTGTCGTTCAACCTGCTGTGATGTCCTTGCTTTCTTTAAATTTAAATCAATTTTTGTGTAATATAAGGCATCCACCTATAGCAGTCACTCGGTTGACTATACTGGCAACTGATTAGTTTTTTAAGTCAAATGACACATTTTTAAGCCATGTCTCAGATAAAAACCAAACATCAACATCTATATCTATATCTTTTTCAATTAATAATTCAATATCAGTAGTTTGCCAGAAAGCGATTAAAATTTTGATAAAAAATATTTATAACATTAGATATTGTGTTCTCTGTTGTCAACCTTGACAATCTTCATCTTTACAAAACATTACAAAAAGTATTATCCTCAGTATTAATATAAAATCTATTAAAAACTGCATTGTCACCATTAATGCTACGAGGGTGGTCTGAAAAGTTTCCGACCTCAACTCAAAGATGGCGCCACTCGTTAATAAAAGCTAGAGAATATAGTTGTGCATATTTTAACAGTTTTAGTTGACAGTCCTTTGATTGAGTAGAAGTGAGTGTTTTGTGAAATGGAAAAATTGAATATCGAGCTGTTATTAAATTTTTGTTTTGAAAGGCATATGCCTACGCAAATCAAAGATGAGATGGACTCTATGTACTCTGGACCATCATTTACCACTGTGAAATTTCGGGCAACTGAATTATACGTGGCCGTAAGAGCTTGGGAGACGTTGAACGTTCTGGACGTCCAAAAACTGCAACTACTGACGATAACATTGCTAAAGTTCACTAAATGGTGATTAAACGACCACCGAATTAATGAGAGAATAACAGAGTTTAAGAAAATGTCCAAAGAACGTGTTTGTCACTAAAAATAATTTAAATCAAGATTTAGACATGAGAAAGCGCGCTTGGGTGCCGCGTTTGCTCACATTAGACCAAAACATGTTCGAATGACATTTCTAAGCTCTGTT
Organism: Lamproptera curius; assembly: GCA_029286875.1. NCBI lineage: Eukaryota > Metazoa > Arthropoda > Insecta > Lepidoptera > Papilionidae > Lamproptera > Lamproptera curius. The sequence continues at coordinate 4,002 of JAGSMT010001961.1, forward strand.
GGCGCAGTTTAGGCGCAATAAACTGAGTTTTGCGCCAACATAATTACTGTAGATGAAACTTGATACACCATTATACGTCCAAACAAAACTACAGTCAAACAGTGGACTGCAAAGGGGTACCAGCTCCAAAAAGCAAAACTGTTTTTGGCAATCACCTTTAGTGAACAGTTATTTTGAGAGGAAAACGCCAAGTACTATTTGGACGGGTTAAGAGATGGGAGCATCGCTAGGAGAAGTGTGTAGAGTTACAAGGAGGCTATGTAGAAATAAATAAAAGGAGTATGAAAAAAATCTTTTATCATTGTGAGGTTGGAAACTTTTCAATGTAACAATGTAGCTATTTTGTGCCTAATTTTCTTTGGCATATATATAGTATCCCGAGTCAATATAAGATTACCTGAATTTATTAATGTCAAACAATTGAAAACTGTCATTTGATTTACATGTTAAGTGATGTAAATACTGATTCAGTTTACGTATTTTTCATTGTTGAGTTTTCATTAATGGACACTGTGTATGGGAACCACGCCATATAATCTTTTATAACCTTAACGTTGACAATTGGGTAAACTGTAGATCAAATCACGTTTTTAAATTTGAGTGGTATTCTGTATATACTGTGTCAATTTTTTTCGATGTATTGTGGCCCCTGGCAGAGTGATTTATAACAGTACTACTACTGGTAAGGAGCTTATTTAAGTTTACCAATTTTATCACTAAACACTAATGTATTAAAAACTTACCCAGCAAATTTTTTGCCCATTTCTGGAACCAATTTTATTATTTTCGTGCATGATGGTGTTGACTGACTTAGCTAAAAGAGGACTTAAGATGTAAACTTTATTTTACTTTCGAGACGACGAAGACGATTATTAATTACCTCGTTATTACTTCTGTCAAATGAACAGGTTCAATGTGGATCAGTACCACGACCTCATAAAAAATATTCATAAAGCACATGCGTTTTAGGCGGTAATTGATTTAGCCGAATACCCCTACAAAACCCGCGCCTCATCGTATAGCGGTGGACGTTTAAGAGGCAGACAGGGGTACCACAACTTTCTATCATGGACAATACCTCACTGCGTACACTGTACCGTACAATCTAACGTACCCTTAGTCTCTAGGCGCGAGCGCTTAGGCTGCCCCGTGAGTTCTGGGAGAGAAGGGAAACTCAGCTATCAACTCTTAATGCAAGAGGCAAATTAAGAATATACAAATCGACGAACTCTTCTGTGCTAACCGCTAACATTGACAACATAAGGTGACGAAAGGAGGACAGATACGTGGTTAGTTTGATAAACAGTTGCCGTAAATTTATAACATATGTCATCACTATTTGCTCTTGAGATATCGTCAATGTCTCGAAAAGTCCATTACCCTAATAGAAAGAAAAAAATTATATACCTTTAAAAAAATATTTTGATTAATCTCACTTAGAGAAAGACTCGTTTATAATATAATTTAGACCGTAATACCGTTGAATAAAAATCCCGACGAGAAGCATAAAATTTGCATTGTAAACGTAATTTCATTTTCATAAGTTTATTTTCTTGAAATGGAAAAATGTTGTAAAAAGAAAATATGTAAGCTATTGCATGCTATATACTCTTTAGTTTGAAGCATTTACTTACAAAGTCATTGCAAATGACTGCACAATATGTTTCGTTTTAATTTTTTTCCTCTGTAAAGCAAACATTTACATACGATTAAAAACCTATATCATTCTAACTATTAAATATACTGTCCAATGTGTGTTATTTCATCACTTTACATTATCATTGACAAACTGCGGCAGTCCTCTACTATTTATGTAGTTCTGTATAAAGGCTTAACGTGATGTTGGAACGCACGCATTCGGTCATGCCAGACTTACTTGTACTTAAGCTTCTTTATAAATATTAGTCCACAAATAAATTAGAAGATATATTTAAATTTATGAAATCACTTAAATTAAAATATAAATAAAAATGCACGGTGACATTAAAAAAATAATATAAATAACAATATTGCTCTTTCCATATGTACTAATTAGTATAATGAACGAACATTTTACTGATTTCTGTGTCATTTTCTTAGAAGATAGTCATTTGACATTGTGACACTTCTTTGGATTTACTTACGATAATGTGTTAACCAAAACATTATTTTAATATTTATTTACTCCTATGAGCACGGTGCTCTTGAATAGCTTTGAAAATGCCTCATTAATCATGTTTATTTTGTTAATATGAAACGTTTAGTTTTAAGTATCACATCAGACTATAGAAAATCATTAAGCTCATATGTACCCAAATTTAATAAAAGAATAAGGGATGATGAAAAGAAAACACCTTGATCATAAAAACTTTTCTCATTTATTATTTTTAATAATATTTTACATCAATAGTAACGCGCACAGTAAATAAAATATTCAGAGTAAATTTAAATTTAAACTCAATACTAACACACATGCGCGTAGTCATTGTCGACACTAACGTATTGCACATTGTTTTTGATGCTAAAATTTATAAATATTTTAGAAAAAAAAATGTACTTAAGCTTCTTTGTATATTTTAGTTCATAAATAAGTTTAAAGATATGTATAAATTTATAAAATCACTTAAATTTAAATCTAAATAAAAATGCACGGTGGCATTCAAAAAAATAATATGAATAACAATATCGCTCTTTTCATATGTAAGTAAATAATATTTGTAGAATACATCGCTTCAAATAAATATCTATTTTTCTAAGAATATTTTACAGGAACCATTCCAATGTAAAAATATTATAACGGTGTTACAATCTTATAACGATAATGCCATTTAACATGATAACATTGGTTATATTATATAGCTAAAAACCGCATTTTATAGATTATAAATATAAATAAAATGGTTAAAGCTTAATAACAAAGTACCTAGCGACTAGGTAGTGGCGTGGCTGATATCATCAAAGACGTCAGCTGTGGGCGTTTGATATTACCGATTACCATTATTGACATCGAAATTACAAATGCACTGCTTGGTTTCGAAGTGAGTCTAATTTAATCTTGTATTAAATGTATTTGTATGCGCTCGACAAGAAGACAGAAATTTGTTTAATGTTACAAAAATCTTAAAAGACGCTATTAAGTTCACAAATAATTTTGTCCCAACGCTGCTTTTATAGTTTTATATGAGTTTGCAGCAAAATAATCACACATCAGAGAAAATGTAAAAGTGGAAATAACGACGCAACTTCTTCAAGTTAAAGTCTTTGTTATTTATTTGAGAGAAATATATCATGCGATTCAAAAGAAATTTGATCTGTAACTAAGAAAATATTATCCATTATGTAACAATTAGTAACTAAATAATAAAAATTAAATATATTTTTTAAATCTCTTAGAAGCATGTTTCTAAAGTTATACAGGTAGGATATTTGCGTATTTAAAAATAAAACAACGTTTGGTTTAGCTCTTAACGCATTGTTTTAGAAAATCAATGTTAAACTAAGGGGGCGGGAATTGTGAATCTTAAGACTGAAGATCTGAATATGAAGACTAGTACATCTTTTTCTATTGAAATTAATAACAAACACCTTAATATGGTAATCTTGTGTTCGCTATTCTGCAATTCTGAACGATTTTCGTTGCTTTGCAAAGTTACTAACACCCTCACCTGTTTTTAAATATTTTGAGAAATTATATAGAAAGTACATGTTGAAATTTTCTTCGCTTCTCCTACTTAATTTAGACATCAGCCTTCCAGACCAGCGTGGTAAGACACGGGTTGGTAGGGAAGGCCTACGTCTAGCAGTGGTCTATCAAAGGCTTATGATGATATTGCATTAAAATAAAACTTCATTTTTTATACATAAATTGTGTCATAGACGACATTTTGATAAAATTCTGTAAAGTTATCAGAGATTTAAAATGCGGTGGCAGAAAACATGTCGTAATTTAGTACGGAGAACACGTTGTTACCTGCTTATATTGCCTAAAATAGTTTTACTCTATTAGCAGTCGGTCATATTTTTTTTGTATTTCACTTTTCCACAACTCTTCCATGTGATCTTCGCTAAGGTTCTCAAGATATGTAATTTTACCTTGTCTTTATACTATATACAGAAGTTTTACTAGAACGTTATTACGTATTACTAGATGTATTTTAAATGCATTGTTAATATGATAATTTCGTTGGTAACTGGTTTCTCAGCTTATGATGTTTTTTAATGCATAATAACACTGTGTACACAGGGAGAATAGTTTTACGATTTACTGTAATCTCATTTGTGTAAGTTGTTTTAGCTAAAACAATCTCCATACCCCCTTATTTTTAATGCAGTATTGTTAAAATTAAAACAGAATTATGCAACGTCAATTAAAAAGTATCATTGTTTCCCTGTTTAATAATTTGTATCTTTAATCGAACGAAAGTTAACAACCAAGTGAACGGTAACATTAATAATAATGAAATACTAAACATTTTTTGTGCAGTTAAAGGGTTTTAGTGCTAAAAACGTTACATTAAATAAGTTTGCTTAAAATATTTAAAATGTGTCATTGCTTAGATCAAAGTAAATATGAAAATTTAAATTCATTACCAACAACCCCTAACAATTCAATTAGTGTCTATAATCATATAAGCATAGAACCTCGTCGTTAACTTGATTAACAAATGTGCCTGTCACAAATTTCCGTTCAAGCATCGTTCATATGATAAATAATTAAGCAAATTACACTTAAAGGTAAATTTGTCGACCACTTTCTAAGAAAATACAAAATTTCTTCAAGTGTTCTCTTAACGAAATTAAAAGGTTGCTTTTAATTAATTAGTAAAATAAAGGTAAAAATATATTGATATTAACTTCAAAAGATATGCGTAAACCTAATAATACGAGGGCTGCACTAAAAGTATCGGTAATGAATTTTTTTTCACTATTCCTGTCATAATAAAATCTTTTTAATTGCAAACTCCTTGGTTTTGAAAATTGAATACCATTTGCTTATTTAAAAAAAGATTATCGGTCTTGTCACACTTTTTTAGTCGTTAAAAAAAGAAATTAACTCGAGAAAATTTAAAGCGATGATTTATTTTACACAAAAACAGTGTGTTGACTTGATGATTTCTGCATTTGGTGATGAGGCCCCATCCAAAACTACAATTCATCGCTGGTTTGCTAAATTTCAAAGTAGTCGTGTCAAGCCCAGCGATGATACCCGTCAAGGTCGTCCAAAAACTGCAGTCTCACAATAAAACGTTGGGACTGTGCGTAAGATGATTGAGGAAGATCGACATCTGACATACCGCGAAACTCAGGCAACTGCATACATTGGCATGAATGAAATACAAATAATCTTGCATGAATAATTAGGTATGAAAAAGTTGTTTCACCGATGGATACCGCATTTACTCTTTGAAGAGCAAAAAGCGGTTTGCCTTACTTGATGCGTAAAGTACGCTCGAAAGATTCCACGCGGAATCCTCAAATACTGTATACAACATCATATCAGGTGACGAATCCTGGATATACGCGTACGAAACCGAAACAAAAAACCAGTCCCGAGTTTGGTTGCTCGAAAATGAGTTAAGGGTGGTACAGCCTTAGACATACCAGTAGATTTAAACCGTTATGATTTTTGATCTTAGTAGTAATATTAGTAGTAGCTTGTGGGAAGTAGCTATGCAGCCGTTCAAGCCGACGTAACTGTCTCACTACTTCTTTATAATAGATGAAAAATTCTACCTTAATGTTTTTACCTCTACGTTTCCCTGAAAAAAAAATATTTTGCAAGCCGCCTTAGAAAGGTGTTGAGCGGGACAAAAACAGGAACTACATTCCTTTTCTATGCAGGAGCGAAAGCCCAAGTCGAACAAGCGATTCTCTTTAAACATGTATTTTTATAACTTTTAACCATACAGAGCGTCGGTTTTGCAAACATCTAAGAATTAGGCGCGCAAACAGTAATTCCTTACTTATTCTTACAAACTGTCTAATTCAAGACATTTTTCTATGGATTTTTTTATATTCTTGACGTCTTATTAAAGAAAGTAGCTAAAAATCATTAAAACATTTATATAAATGTATCGGCAAAGCAAGTAACGCTTGTGGAACTTTGTGGTTTTTATATTAAATAAAACAAAGTTCTACCGAGTAATTATATTTTAAAAATGTGTTTTGAAAGCAACTAAATGGATTTGGTTACATAAATTACTGATTTATTTTTTTCTGTAAGTCTTAATGAAAAATTAGATTGATTTCATTTAATTCAATTCAACAATGCGGCACGTGCCGGACAAATAATCAAACTTTGTGTCGTTATTAATTAAATAATATAGCAATTGCTGAACATTAATTAAATTAAACATTTCAAAACACTTTTCTTCGAAAGGTGTTACTATACCTAAATAGTTATTAATTAAATAGTATAGAAATTGTTGAACATTAATTAAATTCAACATTTCAAAACACTTTTCTTCGAAAGGTGTTACTATACCCAAAAAAGTAACTTTAGGCTATAATTTGAAATGAAGACTTACCTTGTAAATGAATTGCTTTCATAGATTTTTTACATAGTTTTAAGGTTGTAAAGAATTAATACAAAAAGAAATATTATTTTAAGCATGAAATATGGTCTGGTGTCACAACGATCCTATTAATACACAAAATTGGAGTATTCTTTGTTGATATTATTAAGATGAAATAATAATTACTGTAAATAATATCATTTATTCTTTAGAAATAAAATCCCTATTAAGTTGCATATATTTCTTTTGAATAAATAATAATCACGTTATCTTAAAGAAATTCCGTCGATATTTTTTTTGGCGTTAGGTATTTGCGTTTAAAAAAATAATATGAAAAACCAAAATATTTTATTTTAAATGTTCATAAATATAGCATACACAGAAGATCTAATTTTAAACTCCATAATCACGATATCTCTGAAGCTTTAAGGCCGATTGACTTGAAGTTTTGTATAAATATTTTCATTTCCCAAGTAAAGATGAAGTAAGAACGAGTTTTTGCGAAATTCCATCCCCAAAAATGCGCTGCACGCGGATAACAGTTATTTAATTATAGCCAAAATAATATAACCGACTGCATAACTAAATGTTCTTGTGATTTCGATTTTGTGAAGTAATTTTATTTTGTGATACCAAACTGCAGCAGCCTTTTTATAATTAATTATAATCCGTGTTTATACATTACTGGCGACCCGTTCCCGCTTTGCACGAATGTTATGCTGATGATAAATATAGGAACAATGAAAAGCATGTGGTATAAATGTTCCTCTGCAATCACTCTATCTATTAAAGAAAATCACATCAAAATCCGTTATGTAGTTTTAAGATTTAAGCATACATAGGGATATAGGGACAGAGAAAGTGACTTTGTTTCATACTATGTATTGCTATTCGTTGACGCGGTTACACCTGCTCCTCATTATGGTTACAAAAAGGAGCCACGCCCAATCAATGGAGTAAACTAAACATACTCTGATTGATGTTTTTATGACATCTTTATTTAAAGTAATGAAATATTTCTTCTATGCATTATTTAAAAGACATAAAACCACAAAGTGATGAACAAAAACCTCCCTTTTATGAAGACGATTACGAAATAAATTATGTTACTCTGAAAAATGAGTCTAAGAGAGTCCACTATTCATTGTTCTACGGAAAAGCTCTAGGGATCCACTAATTCTCGTTATGTTTTCAGCTGTGCGCAGCGTTAGAGAAGATAAAATAATACCCAAATATTAGATACTTTTTATAAATGCTGCTTTATCACATTGAATAAGCTACAAGCACCGCGCCCCCTGTGGCTTAAAGAAGTTTTATTTGCTAGCTTCTAACCTTGATCTCGGATTATAACTCAGTATAAAAATATTATATTTGAAAACGCGAACTAAAAGAGGACAACTCAAATTGTATAAATTGTTAAAGTCATTTTATGAATAAAGTCTGAAGTTATTACAAATAGCGTCTTTATTATTTTCAGCTTCGACAAATTTTTACTAAGCCGTATTAGATACAAAATAAATGTAATAGCCCCGCCATTGATTCGTGCATTTATTTTCTTTTATTGAAGTATCATTGATCAACAGTATCAAATGGACACGATCGGGTGGTATGTAAACAATGTATGCCACAGCGTCGATTAGAGTGGGTTATTTGTATAACACTGCCTGTGAAATGTTTATAAACAAAAAGCGGCCACTTTATGTAACGTTCCGCAGACGACACTAGAACGGTATGTCTCTAAATATCGCTCTAGTCCGGATGATAGTATATTTCAGAAATGTTGGGCCACTTCAGAACTGGGCTTTCTCCAGATCAAGAGAAAGCACTAATTGAATATATAAAATTGATGTAAGCACGATTTCATGCTCCGACTTCGCGTAATTAGCAAAAACTAGCTTTTGAAGTGGCAGAAAATAATAAAATCCCTCATATATTTGATTCAGAGAATCGCCTGGCTGGGATAGACTTGTTAAAAAGGTTACTTAAAAGACATCCAGATATCAGTTACAGAAAGCCTGAACCGACGTCGGCGGCCAGGGCTATGGGTTTTATCAAAGTATACGTTGGAATTTTTTTTCAAATTTAAGGAAAAATTTATGACAAATATAAGTTTAACTCGCAGCGAATATTTAATCTGGACGAGACAGGTGTGTCGACTGTCGCTAAAAGTCACTCTAAAATCCTGGCTTCCTGTGGCACAAGGCAGGTAGGCACATTAACTTCTGTAGATAGAGGAAAATTAATAACAATAATTCTTTGCTTCAGCGCAGTCGGAACTTATAGGCCACCGATGTTTTATTCCTGAGAAAACGTTTGGAACCCGAGTTGCTTGATGAAGCACAAGCTGGATCTTGGGGAGAATGCCACGAATCTGGTTGGATCCAGGGTAATTTATTTGTCCTCTGGCTCTGGAAATAGGTTTATTGAATGGTCGCTTGCCAATAAGGATAATCCAGTACTTTTATTGCCAAATGGTCACGCAAAATATGTTAAATCTCTCGAAGTCTTTGATTTAGCTCACGAGAACGGTGTTGTTTTATTGTGCTTTCCACCCTATTGTACGCACCAACTCCAATCACTTGATGTTGGTTTTATGACGCCTATAAGCACATATTATGTCAATGAAGTGAAAAATTAGCTACGATGCCATACAGAACGTGTGTGCGCTAGTTAGGAAAGCTTTTGTATCGGCCGCGACTGTGACGACTGCTATCAATGCATTTAGAGCCAAAGGTATCTGGCCTACGAATAAAGATATATTCACTGATGCAGATTTTGCACCAGCAGAAAATACAGACAATCATGAACTTGCTGAGGTGTCCATAATCAGTGAAGCTACTCTGCGAGGTGACAACACGCAAAATACACAAAAACTTCTAGAAATTGAACCTGGTGAAAAAACGTCTTCTATACAGCCAAATCCAGAATGGCAATCTTCTCCACAACTAGGCTATGGGCATAGCTTCATACAAATACGTACAGGTATTTTTCAGGGAGATTCCTTTGCCTATTATGGTTCTGCTTAGCTTTAAATCCTCTTTCAGACTTACTCAACAATAGTATTGTTGGTTACAAAATCACTCAGGACAATACGCACTTCACAATTACATACTTACTATACATGGATGATAGTAAACTATATGGCACAAGTTTAACAGGAATCAACACTTGGCTAAATTGTTGAAAATTTTCAAATGATATAAAATATCATTTGGTATAGAGAAATTTGGCATTCAGTCAATTGATAAAGGAAAACTCGTTAATAATTCATTACAACTGGCTACAGGTGAATATATAAAACCAATAGACGATATAGAAGGCTATAAATATTGGGATTTTACCAATCACGTCAGACACATGAAAAACTACATAAACAGCACTTACGAATAAATTTAAACAAGACTGCACAAAATATTAAATTCACTCTTAACCCAAAAACACTATTAAAGCTATTATACTTACGTCATACCACCTCACCTACTCTTTCGAATCACTCACTGGTCTCAAACTGACCTGAAGAAACATCAACGAACTATCAACACTACATGACTAAATACAGAAAACACCATCCAAAATCTTGCTGGCAACGTTTGACTCTCCGAGAAAGAGGAAGGACAAGGTATCATCGATATCCAAAACCTCCACAACTATAAGATAAAACACTTCCTACATTTTTCTACAGTCAAACTCTACTCTACATCAAGCTATTGTTCATTCAGACGCAAAATAGACCCCACTTAATCTCGAGACAATTTAAAACAACGAAATGAAAACATTACCACACCACAAAAAAATAGAGATATGGCACCAAAATCGCTCCACGGCAGACATCGAAGACCTCAACAACTCTAACGTCGACAAGACAGAGTCAAACGCATGAAAAGGGCGGAATTGTTTCCCGAGACTGAGGGATTCATGTTGGCTAGTCAGGACCAGATCATAAATACAAAAACTATCAGAAATATATTATCCAGACCTAATCCTCCAATCTCTGCCGACACTGTCACAGTGCTTTGAGACAATACAACATATTACGAGCTTGCAGATCAATATCTCAAACAGATTATAAACACAGACACGACCAAATTCAGCCATCATTCATCAATACTAGCTTTCAAACACGAATTAATTACAGAAAAATAGCCTACAATAAGTACACCTCCAAAAATACTAGACAATGAACAATTTAAAATCTGCTGGATATAACAATAATTACAGACAAAATGATCCACTATAATAGACCGGACATAACACTTTACGATAAAAACAATAGCACAGTTTATCTTATCGGCATAGCTGAACTCGAATACCCAAACCTAACATCAACACACACCGAAAAACTTGGCAAGTATACATATCTAGCAATTGAAATAAAACTCAATGGCGTGTAGATACAGTTAAATCTATACCAATCATTATTTCAGCCATCTGTAGTCGTTCCACAACCCTGCAAAAAGTCTCAAAATCTTCAAATTCATCCCTTACTATCTTCTGTTTTAAAAAGCTGCCATACTAAATACCTGCAGAATTGTTAGGAAATTTCTGTCTATAAATTAAGTTTTTTCTATTTAAAATATTTTACTTGCCAAAAGCTCCTAAAAATATTGAGAGCCTCCTGAAAAGAGTGAAAAATAAAAGATGTAAAATATAAATAATAATAATAATCGTTTATTTCTCACCATAATCTTACAGTTTTTATAGAATAAAATAAAAAAAGAAAATACAATAATAAAACGTTAGCAGACAGATTATGGTGGGTTGATACTTGAACTAGGACGTATCCTGTATTTCAAATAATCAACCCTTCACCCCGTAAGAACTTTCTTTTAGTAAGTTATACATTTCTTAAAACAAGTATGGTGTAGATAAGCTGCAGAAAGAATACAAAGATATGTTTCAGTAAAATTTAATTAGAATTATTACAGCGTATGTGTGTGTGCAAAGAATGTGGTAGATTACGCGCGCGCGTGTGTGTGTGTGTGTATGTGTGGGTGTGTCTGTGTGTTTGCGAGCGTGCATGTTAGTGTTTATGTATGCTTGTCTTTGTGTGTGGTGTGTGTCATATGAATGGAATGATACTATGTTATAGTCATATGTAAAATAATTTATTAATTATTTCCCACAAAAAATACCTAATATTAAAAGGTTAATGAAATACGGAGTTTTCGTAAGTTTGCATAAAATAACATGAACGGTACTAACATATCAAATGATTTACTCGGTTATAAAGAGCATTCATCTTTAATTCTCACTTGTGTTTTCGTTTTTAAAAATGCCATTAGACGTCCAAACTTAAGTCGTAGAACTCGCAATGCTGCGAGTCAATGATATACAAGAGCAAGTCAAACCGACGAGCAACGCGAAGCGCGGAATGAAGTTGAACGGAATCGATAGAATCAAAATCAATAACATAGAAATGTTGCGTTTAACCCCTATCGAGCTGCATTTAATCATAACGTAGAAATCGAGTACAAATCACAACAAATCGTTGCTATTGGACCAATGAATGTTGTATGCCAATATTGTAAAGCATTTGAGTTTAAAAATTAAGCTCCTAGATTGTGTTGCGCGAGTGGTTGTCAAATTTACGGCATTGGTACCGCTACCAGAACCATTACATTAATTGGTTTCCGGAAATGGGACAGGTTCTAAAAATTTTTTGGCTTATATTCAGCTATACAATATTTGTTTAAAAATTAAGTCATTTGTGGTAATAAAAATTAATTAAGAAATTTTACGCCAACATTTAAGATAAAAGGTCAAATATATTTATTAACAGGTTTCTCATTTCCAAAGCCCAATAGTGACTACAAATTCTTACAAATTTATTTTATGGGTGATTCAGCAAGACAAGTCGATCAGCGTTGTGTACACAATAATTCGGTAAAAAAACCAATTGTAAAATAATTCTAAACGTTTTTTCATGAACATAACGAATTAGTTGCATTATTCACAACCGCTCTGCCGTCGTGCCGTCTGATAATCACAAATTGTTACCAAAGCTGATAAGACGCCAGCAGGACAACACGCGAGCGAGCGACAATTGACGAAGTCACTATTGTTGTCGTGGGCGAAAGTTTAGAAAACCGAAATATTGTTTTACATCGGCATAGCAATTAACTGCAGCGTGTTTTCGAAATACATTGACCATATGATGCTCTACATTATCCTTTATTATTTTGGCAAGATGGTGTTGAACATAATTTTGAAGATGAAGAATGAAGATGATAAATCCAGATATAGGTTCCGAAACTAACAAAAAAGTTGGTTTCATGAATTATTATTCGTACAGACTGATCATTATCAGTCTCTGCCAGTCCACTGCTGACATAGGCCTCTCCACCATTAGGGGGTTTTTGGAGTGAAACCCACCACGTTGTTCCAATGCGGTTCGCCGAAAATTGCTGGATGGACCGACTTCATATATAACGCCTATCCGATGCATGGATCATCTTACTTTACAAACAATTGAGTGAACGGCCCAAATTGTCCTAGCCAATCAGAAAACAACGATATCACAACGTTCTTTCCCCGCGGGATTCGAACCCACGACCTCTGGTTTATAATGCACGGGCCAATACCGCTAGACTACGCAGGCGGAATACAGACTGGTTCGGAAAAATGAGAGCAACCGTATCTTAAAATTTCGGCGTCTTGTACCATGTTGTAAATTTATCAGGTTGAATCAAGCAAAACTGCGTTTTGAAGAATATATTCATTTACGAAATGATTTCGTTACTAACTAAGATGATGTACTCAAGTATCCAACTGGGTTTTTAAATTCACTTTATTTTCCTGGATCACCACCTCTCAATCTGCGAAAAAAAAGAAAAAGCGGATCACTTATCATTATGTAGCGAAATATAAACCAGCCACGTATTTATATTCGCACGAACAACGTCATCGAGGGCACAGTTTTTAAAGGTAACAAAGGCGAATACATTTTGATTCCACGGATTCCTTTGATCCCGAATGACTTGCCATTTGACTTTAAACGGTTTCAATTTCCAGTGCGGCTAGCATTCACAATTTCGATAAATAAATCTAAAGGGTAGTCGATAAGTGTTTGCGGCATTAATATTCAAAATCCATGTTTTTCATATTACCAGTTATGTGTCGCCTGTTCCCATGTCGAAATGTTAACAAAAATATTTATATACGCACAAGAAAAAAAATAAGAATGTCGCATATCATATATATATAAAAAATACGTACGTGAAAATACATAAAAAAATTAATAAATAATCATAGTACCGATAAAAAACTACAAACAGTACGTTAGTGCGAGATTATAAAAAACATTTCTAAAATTTATGCTTATATTATTTCTTTGGTGACAATGTTTGACCAGGGTTGGTCTCACGAACGCAAAATATAGTAATTCGAGTGTATTTACATTCTTGGACGATTTACTTATTATATAATTGTAGCCTAGAGTTTTTAAAGCACTTGGACTGGCATTTTGATTTTCGATTTGGGTATGAGAAGAATGACATTTTAGTATCCATTATAACGCCGAGATTAAGACTTTATAATGGAGTATCGGCGTTATTTTTACATAATACGAGTGTATGTCACTACAAAACATTTGTCGTCGTAAAAGAAAAAATTATTACCAGTACAATCGTCAGTCAACTAGAGAATATTGGTCTGTAATTATTAACTAGTGATAAACATATTCTTCTCTGATCACCCAAAATTTTTTTGTGTCATCGGCATATTGCTTTCATCATCATCATCATCAGCCTGTGATAGTCCACTGCTGGACATAGGCCTGCCCTAATACACTCCTATCTAGTCTATCGGGTTTGGACCGTATCCCACCACGCTGGTCTAATGCGCGTTGATGGGTGGACCAACTTTTTACATGCCCATCCGACGCATGGATCATCTTACTTTTCAGACAATTGGGTGATCGGCCCAAATTGCCCTAACCAACTAGGAAACAACTATGACAACATTTTTGAGTCCCCGCAGGATTCGAACCCACGACCTCCGGTTTCCAAAGCACACGCCCATACCACTAGGCTACAGCGGCGGTATTTTGTAGGAGATCAGAATAATATAAACTAGATCTAGTATAATTTATATACAGAAAAAGAGCAGTGGGTCTAAATAAGATCCCGAAGGCACCCCAGAGGGCACGTACAGGATAATCAGATAATCTTGTTTCTTGTTATGGAACCAGCCACGACACACCTCCTTGCCGTGCCCGGCAGGGCGGAAAGGTTTTTCTTTGCCCGGCAATCGCCGGGACTCACCGCTTGCGTTGGGCAACGCAACACATGGCTCGTCCAATCTAGGCGCGACCTAATTGTATACAATGGTGGACCGGGAGATCTCGAGTCGCTTTGGTCTTGATACCAAGGCGATTAGTGAGAAACTTGGTCGGAAATTATACATCAAATTGATCGACGCTGTGCATCAGCTCATATCCGAGCACGTTTCTGACCACCCATCCCCTACCTCAACGCCTGGGCCGTCCCGACCATTCCCTGAGGATGGTAGTGACGACAGTTATGTCCACGTTAGCATCAGCACGGAATCGGATATGGACGTCGAGGCGTTAACCAATCCGCAATCCGACGACGGCTTCAAAACTGTCAAATCGAAGAGGAAGCGCATGGTCCGCACCTCTTTACCCGCATCCGGAAAAGAACACCAATATCACACATTCGCGCTCCCGGATAAGCGTGTACTTAGGACAGTGGTCAAAGGACTGCCTAAGGAAATTCCTTGCTCCGAGATAGCTTCGGCTATCAAAGAATTAAATATTCCCGCCTTTTCGGTACAACGCATGTCCCACCCACGCACCAAACCTTATGGTATGGTGCTGGTTACGCTAGAGCGCTCCAAGGAAGGCAAGCGCATTTATGACATAGATCAACTATGTGGGATCGGCCGTCTTACTTTTGAGCGGCCGCATTCCAACGGTCTTCCAGGGCAGTGTTATAACTGCCAGGTATTTGGTCACGCTGCGCGGAATTGCTTCGCCCGCCCCCGTTGCGTCAATTACCTCGGGGATCACGGCACAGCCTCCTGTCCCAGACCCAAGGACAAAGAAGTCCTCGCCACCTACGAACCTCCAACTACCTCGGCTGCCCTAAGGCGCCAAAACGCAGAGTGCCTGCAATCCCGAGGGAAGCCTCTTCCAGGCGACCACCCAATCCTTTAAACAACACCGCATTCCCACATCTCCGTCCTTCCAACGCTAGGCAGTTTCGCCTTGCGTGGCAACAGCCAGCGCCGGAGCCAACTCCGAGCACACAGCGGCCCACTGCCGCCTCAAAAAGCCAGCATGCTAGCCATAGCAATGGCAGCACTGGCAACAATACCGCGTCATTTCTAAAATCGCTAGATCTCTTTGATCTAGACGAATTCAACCCAGCATTAGATGCATTCGCCGCCGCCGCCGGCGACGCTATGACTAGGTTTTCCTTACTTGTTAAATTTAATTAAGTTATTTAATTAACGCCTTAAGGTTTAGGTAGCGACACCCTAGCAGTAGCCAGACACACCCTACACTTAGAGTGAAGGACAAACACACACACTCATGACATCGGCCCCACCGGTGACGTTATTTAATAAATAATCAAGTTTCGTGTATAAAGTTTTAGATTTCTTTAATACTGCACTTCAAAGTTTATTGCTGGAAAACAGGGTTAAAAAATATTTTTTCCTGTTACAGAACGGGAAAAACTATTTCGCTTTAACTCATTTTAAGCCAGACTAGGTTTTGATATAATTTGGATTAAAATACCGCTGCATACAAAACCCAGACGAGAAACGTACATTTTTCAATTTATAACTAATCTCATTTCTGTACATTAGTTTACTATAAAAATGAAAACATTTTTAGGAGAAACTTTAAGAGTAATTTTAGCTTTTTTCTGAAAACGTCGCGTTAAAATAAATGGCTAAGTAATATAATTCAACCATACCTTTTATTATTGTTAAGGAAAAAACAGTATTTGTTCTATTTAAAAAAAACCTTTCGTATATTAGTCATCACGGCTCTCAACATTGACCACGATTAATATACTACAAATATTCAAAGTAACACCAAGTTATGAATAAATTTACGCCCGTAATCATTAAGGCGGAGCACCGTGTTCTTAACTCAATTAACAATTGTGCTCACACAAATTCTCGGTACTCTACCAAGATGGTTTCATTTGAGTAACG
>JAGSMT010001963.1:0-31768 GCA_029286875.1 Lamproptera curius
CAACCTTATCACTATGTAATAAGGTCCATTTCACCGTTTTCATTATAAACTGTTAATTTTGTGTCACAGGTGCGCGCATCTTAAAATTTCACTCTCATCATTTTTTCATAACGCGCCTAAAAGTATAACTTCAAAATTTGTTACAATGTAAATAACAACTACTTTTAATTTATATATTAATTATAAATTTTAGTTTGATTTTTGATGACAACACACAACCATTTCCTGTGTAAATATCAAATATTTAATAATATTGTTACCTTTGTGTTTAAAACCAAACCTTTTATATTAATAGTGCAAATCACTTTAAATAGATAAACAAACCTGTAATAATAGGTCCGTAGTCTCATTGGATACAAACAGATGGAAGGGAAGTTCAATGGGCTGACCACTTCTATCCACTCTTGCTTGGAACGGTGGCAGTGTGCTTACTCTGAAAAATATAATCAAATCAGTTATATCGGACTTGTAGATAGTAGTCCTTACAGCCAAAAATATTATATATTGTTTAATAGATTAAATTATTATTGTACCCATCTATACTATATTTAAACCAATTTAGGGTCAGATTTGACAAAAACATTCTAAGCCATGGTAATGAAGTGTTATTATACATCTATACTTGATGGCGATTTCTAGAAAACAGAGCTCTATTGTATTGAGAATGGCCTGAATATTAACAAAGATTTATTTACATTATCATTAGCAAGGAAATATGTACTGATCATTGAAATACCAGAAATTGTTATAGGATATTTGTCATTTTAAATTAACTGAAAACTAATTCATATATAAGTCTATCCGATGATGACTAGAGAAAATTGCTAAGATAAGGATAGTATGAAGACTATTAAATGTTTTTTATACAAGCAAAAAATAAGCTAATTTAAACAAAGACTTACCTATTAGGGTCGTCATTCCCTTGCTTGTCGAACTTGAACCTATCCCTCCGGTATATATCATAGGAATCCCTTTCGGTCGATGTGAAAATGTTGCCATATTGGTCGCGGTTCTGCTGTCCGAATGTATTGTTCGGATTTTTGTTCGAAGGATTCGGATCACCGTATAATTGTACCATTTTCTGTAGCAGGTTTTGGTAGCTGAAAGTTAAAAATGACGATTATTTATTTAGCCAAAGCACATTGTATGCAAAAGAATATTGCTTGTAATGAATTGAAATACATTATTCATTATCAAATGCAAAATAAAAAAAAAAAACACGGAAAATTTTGCTCTTATAAAGTGAACTCTTCTTCAGGCGATAATAAACATTAACCACGCACGCAATACTAATAAGGTATCAATTATATAATCATCATCATCATCAGCCTTTAATAGTCCACTGCTGGACATAGGCGTCCCCTCATACACCCCTATCCATTAGGGGATTTTTTGGACCGTATCCTACTAGCTGGTCCAATGCAGGTTGGTTGTGGACCGCCTTTTACATACCATCCGACGCATGGATCATCTTACTTTTCGACAGTTGGGTGATCGGCCCAAATGTCTAACCAACTAGAAACAACAATGAAATTGTTGAGTCCCGCAGGATTCGAACCCGACCTCCGGTTTCTAAAGTAAACTCACCACCACTGACGGCAGGGCAGTAGCAATGATAATAATAATATATAAAAATATACATCGTACCGCATTGGACCAGCGTGGTGGGATACGGTCTAAAAACCTCCTAATGGATAGGGGTGTATTAGGGGAGGCCTATGTCCAGCAGTGCACTGTCACAGGCTGTTGAAGACGATTAATAATATAAAAATATTCCTGAACTAATAACACAACATCATATAGTCCTTTAATAACTACACCGTACGTACATTTACGCTTCTTTGTTATTAATTAGTTCACACATAAGTAACGTATAATATGGCAACGAGACGATGTTACATCGTATATTTAAGGTTGAAGATATTTTTTACAAGGGACCTAGGGACCTACCGCGGTGCCTATTCCTGCCGCAATTCAGTAGTGTTACAACACTACTGTCTTCGGGTTTGAAGGTCATCGTAACCAAGATAATTACAAAGCAACGAGAGAGTTCAACACATATCTCAAGGCGGTGGACGCATTTATCACAGCGTCGTATACGTTGCTTTTCAGGTCATGTAACTTACCATTTTACACGTTTCATCACTTCAAGCAATAAAAATATTACATTAGTACGATATCAGTATTTCGGCAATGAGAGCGATTATTAAGACTTTTTGCTTTCACAGATGGCAGATTTTATTTAGTTAAGTGTATATGTATTATTTTATTGCTTTTTTTTAAAGGTATTTGTACCGTTTTCTCTGTTCCTGCGTGGCCGCACTGCTGGTGACGATCGCGTCGGCGGGCACCCGACCCCAATTGCACCTCTCCCATTCCGTCACTTTGGCACGAGACCCGTCGCGGCATATCAATTCGAAGCCGTCCTCGCTCACACCGCCTGGTAAGGAAATAATACAGATGTACTGAAAAATTATTTTCCCTCGGGAAAACTCAGATCTTCATCGGATTACGATGACACCCGAACTGTCAATAGAATGATCGTATTAAATGGGTGACTTTTCCATGTGAAATGATATTGTTATGTGCCAAATGTCATTGTATATTATAGAGATCTATAGGTACTGAAGCTATACGAAGAGCGCAATAAATACGAACTTTTCCAAAAATTACGAAGGGAAATAGATTCGAACTCTAATGGCGTTCTAATTCTAGTTGGTGTTTAAATGGTTAACCGGCTAATATCACGGTTAGATATCTTAACGCTATTAGATTTTGACATTTGTAATGATTCCGGATTGTATTTTGTACGAAAAAAATATGCAAGAATGCAGTTTAAGCTTTTTTTTCTGAATACTCGTGTTTTTTATAATATTTTTTTCTTGCCAACGCAGGCAGACGAGCAGTCGAGCCACCTGATGGAAATGGTCCACGCATAGAACGTTGGCAATACTGGTATCACCAACGCGCTGCCTACCGATGAGACATTGGATGTTAAGTCTGATTTACCAATAAAATCTGCGCAGGGTGCCGTTCAAACGGTGCATATGTTTATTCACTACTGCTTTGCGGTAGAAATAGGCAACGCGGTGGTACCCACCCAGACGGTCCCATGTAAAAAGAGGACCTACCACCGGTATTATGTAAGGACACGTCATTAAGACCTGTAAATGCGACTGCACTAACGGCATACGGCCATTCGGGTGCGTGGTACCGTACATAACGAAAATCTCTTTCCGAAATGTTGTTGAATATATTATGACGCTTACTATATTTTGTCGTTTTCTTTTGAAACCTTGAATGAACATTCTAGAAGCTAAACAATAGTCAGTAATGCGGATGTCACGCTTATTAAAAATACAACGGAGGATATTCCCCTGATAAATCTATAAAATTAATACAAGGAGTCATCTCGGGTAGTTGCTTCACGGTGACTATTTCTGCCGCAAACTATTATTGTGTAAACTTTTCATCTGTTATTAAGTAATTACTAGTTAAACGAACATTTATAGTCTCAAGACTTGGAGCGGATTTCGGGCGACTTACGCTGCTTTTCTAATGAGCAGGGCAGGTCACTTACCACCACGTAAACGTCATGCTTTTCTCATCGCTTTTACGAAAAACAATAATAATGTACTCCAGTTGATTACGACTACGGCGGCCGATCTATATTAAAGATCGGTCAACTACGCAGGAGATATTATAGTGCACCAGTCTACGCGCAAACACAGGGCACTCCCTGTTCCTTTATACTGTCAAAGCCCGATGGGATGGATAACCGACACGACCGAAGAGTGTAAGGCGCAGGACCGACTTTTTACATGCCCATCAAAGCATATCACACATCATCTACTTTCAGACATCGGGCGATCAGCCAAAGTTCCTAACCAACTAGGAAACAACATGAACAATTTGTCGAGATCTCACAGGTTCGAACCCAGACTTACGGTTTCCAAAGCACGTCCTTACCACTAGGGCTAGAGGCAGTAAAAAATGACAGACTATCAATCATCAAATCTATCTTTCATATATATGAAAATGATTCCCACCTATGCATATTGGATCTTATCACGATATCTCTGGAGTATAGCGACTTGAAATTAGATAGGAATATTTCTTTCGCCGTGTATAGGTCAGATATGAACGGATTATACGAAATTCCATCCACAAGGGGGTTGGGGGTATGCTAGTATTAAATATAGCTCACCCAATATTTTATGCGATCAACACGCATGGGACTGGATAGTATGTCCCTCACAGGGATATCACCAGTAGCCATTGGCCCAGGCATTCAATAGCCCTCGTAACCAGCACTAAGGGTCTGTCGTAAGTGCATCTATTCCTGCTCCTCCTGGATTTACACATGCTTGCAAAGTCTAAAATGATACAGAAATCATTGTAATAAAGCCAAGTAATGTATAGAACTTAACGTTAACATAAGTCGTTTTCAATAAACTAATATAAAGAATATTGTGGACGCATTGTACAGATTGATTTAGCATAACTTTGCACGCTTATCGATAGGTTCTTTCTTACTTTTTTTATAATGGTACTGTTAGTTAACGTGAAGAAACTTGAAAGGAAAGAAAGCTTTTTTCCACTGGAGACACTTTTCAGCCATTGAAATGATCCGAAGAAAGGAAAAAGTCTAAACAGGTTGTTTTAAATAGACTCGAGAAAATAAATTATGAAAGTAAAATTATCTGATAGGTCAATCAATTAAAACAAACAAAAAAAAAACAACAACAATCTGATCAATGTCCACATAATGGATAAAATAAAAAATATACTGCAGTAAATGATCCAAAAAGTATTTACTTGATTTATATGCTTAAAAATATAGTGCTAAATTATTTCATGGTGAAATTCTCACTTATCAGGGTTGTCGCCAATTGGATTATAAATATCCTTCAAGGAGTTTGGAGCGCAGGACTCTCCGAAGTATTCCACCGCCGATTTCACATGATTGTTGCAGTCTGTCTCAAACCGCCTTCTTGCATCAACTAATAAAATAAAAGACAAAAATTATACTACACAAAATTCCATGCATTATTTGGTTTAAAAATCAATTCATCACAAAAAGCCTTTACATTTATCCACTAAACGATTTTTTATTTAAATATGTTAAAGCGATAACACTAGCAAGGCGTTCATCTGGTGGTAAGTAAGAAATACAGCGTAAGGCGCCATAAATCCGCTTAACGTCCGAAGATATGACATATTAGGTCTCGTTTACTAGTAATTCAGTGGCTAGGATGCCCTATAAACTGAACACAGTAGAACTTACTGATCAGTAAATTAGCTCTACTTAGGAACAAGAAAAGCTATCCAAGTATATAAAAACTCTACTAGAAGATCAAAAGTTCTTATACTAGTAAATTAGCTCTTCATGGTGAATCTCACTGTCAGGGTCTTATACCAGTACATAAGCTCTATATATTTGCGGCAGTAATAGGCACCGCGGAGGTTCTTACCCAGACAGTCTTTAGTAAACGGGGCTTTAGCACAACATCCATAACATATTAAAAATTTAAGTCAATTTAGAGATTGAATTTACATAACAAAGCTAAACGTCGAACTACATTGGCACCTAAAAGTCAGATAACTCTTACTGGTTAAACATCGCGTGGCGACTAAAGTCTGTCTCGTGTCTGTTACTGTTGCAAAGTGTCAAAGTGAGTTAAAATAAAAAATATATGTAAATAAAAGAGTTTACGGATGATTGATGACGGAGTTGAATTTACGTTTATCTGAATTAACTCTCCGTATCCTAGTGGTATGAGCTTGAGGTTTAAGAAACCGCTGGTCGTGGGTTCGAAACTTTCACTAACATTTCATTGTTGTTTCCTAGTTGGTCAGGGCAATGCGGGCTGAATGCCCTGTGGAGTAAGACGATTGATGCATAGGCGTGAAATAAGACGGTCTTGCGCCTTATCTTTCTTCAGTTGTGTCGGTCTCGTGCTCCATTGGACTATAAGCGTATAATAGATGAGGGAGTGCACTTGAGTTGGCGCAGATTTAGTGCACTTTTATATCTCCTACATAGTTGGCTGATCTTTAATATACATTGGCTTACTCATAATCGATTTGGAGGACATTATTGAATTCGCATAAACGCTAGAAAGTAATATGTTGAGTTATATTCCAATCTAAATGTAAAATAACTTACAGTATGTATCGGCATAACCCATCCAGCGAGAGCTCCCACTCCTGGGAAGCAAGCCTTTACACCTCTCAGCCCATATAACCCTCGTGCCCGGCTGGACTGAAGGTAAGCTTCCTTTTCTTACAACTGCTACAGAGTATTGATATGGCTCCCCATTACCATACAACTGCAAAAATCAAATCAAATATATTATACAGCATCACATAATAAAGGAAAATAAAACAATAATCAATGAAAATTAAATATACATATTTCTTTTATTTACATTGGGGCATAAGCCTTATTTTACTGCTTAAAACAAAAATAAATATATGTAATTAGTTTTAAAATAACTAGTACAATATTAACTAATATATATTTATAAGAAAAATATACATTGTTTTAAATATTGATTTATATGTCTATTGCAATGTTCATATTTATCAGATATTTTGTTTATTTTGTACAACTGTAATTCACTTTATTAAATTGAGCAATAAAGTTTTTATCTATATAGCTTAATAATATGAATTTAGTATTTTCGACCTTAACATTGTAATAGAATATAGAAAATGTTACATACCTCCTGAGCTATGGGGACTAGAGAGTGATATCTTCCTGCAATGTACACTTCGCCAGCATCTAAAGCTAACAAAGAT
This sequence comes from Lamproptera curius, assembly GCA_029286875.1. Taxonomy (NCBI): domain Eukaryota; kingdom Metazoa; phylum Arthropoda; class Insecta; order Lepidoptera; family Papilionidae; genus Lamproptera; species Lamproptera curius. The sequence continues at coordinate 6,805 of JAGSMT010001963.1, forward strand.
GCCTCTCCTTGATCAACCCTGATCATACAGTCTTCTGTGTCAAATGCCTAAGTATAAAAAACTTTAGTTACAATATAACACAGTGTACATTGTATGAGACAACAAAATTATGCCATCTGATATATCACATTTTGTTTATGAATGATCAATCTATTCCCTTCTTCTGTCTATTTTTCTGAGTCTGTTTTTTTATTTACAAGCGCTAATTTAGATTGGATCTTTGTATAGACAAAGCTTAATATGAAACTCTGCTAAGTTCAATTATATCAATAACCCATAATTAAATGAATTGAGAGTGCTTTTCGTTTTTGTGTTATCAGAGTTATAACATAGACATTGTTTTCACAAAATCCGTTTTATTAGGTTATGGTAAGAATAGTTATTATTTATCACAGCATTAAAATTAATAATCTCTTGGTCAGTTAAAGACATCTGAAGTTACAATTTATTACATAGTAATGAGCTATATGCCCTTTACATTGAAATAAAAATTTGTAGCAGAAATAAGCAGCATGGTGGTACTACCTCAGTGTGTCACCATTAAGAAGATCTACCACTTTGGAACTACACATAACTAAAATAATTGTTATTGTAAGTACTTACCCTTTTACATTGAATTTCAATATAACTGTCTCCAAAGAGCCCTTTATCTTGCATGGTGGCGTTAGCTAATTTTTCGCATTTTTCTTGTTCCAATGTAGAAGTTGTACACCATGTCAATAACTCGCGGTTCTTGTCTTTTTCTTTTTGAATTAATACTTGTGATAAATTATCATTATAGTTAATGTTAGCTACTGCTATATCTGAAAGGTACGGTATTATTACGGTAAAAAAACAAACATTGTCGAAAAAGTAACAAAGGATATAAGGATCATTTTATTATATTCTCAGTAAAGTATATTCAAAATTTGGTGATCGCGTTTTTATTTTCGAGGGTAATATGATGTGTAGAATTATTTTTGTGGAATACAGTGAGTTTGTTTTGTGTAGTCAATAAAGTGTTTTTTTGTGACATTACTTCTCAGTAACCATTATTGTAAACATCACACAAAAGACAACACAAAAAATTATTTAAGACACTTCTTAAATGATTTTTTGCCTTACTAGGCATGTATGAAATAAAAGAATACAAATATTTATTTTAAACTTATTAGTGAAAACAATGTTTGACTCACCTAAAAGCGGCAATATAAATGCTGCAACATATAATATCTTCATTATTATAACCATTACTGCTATATTTCTCTTATAAGTTACTATTTTTAATAATTTTGAACATAGCTTAAGTCACATTAAACTAAAAATCAATCCATTGAGCATACCCGTTAAAAATATTAAAAATGTGACACACCCATAACAAACTTTTCGGTTTAACAAACAGGTAATGCTAAAAAAACTACTAAGTGGTTTAATCTTATCTTAATAATCTACAGATAAAATAAACTAACATTTTGTTGTTTAGGCGCAGGGTATCAAACATACAGCCAACAAATACAATATTACAGCTTGTTATTATATTTTGAAAAGAGAGGTCAGTTAAATATAACATTTTAATCGACATGATAATATTATTATTATTATATATTTTAGTTCGAATTAGCAGTAGTTATATACTATTATGCTGAAATAAAAATATATTTCTAAGCAATTAATAATCATGCGTTAAATGTACTCTTTTATATTTACAGTATTTTTTTATGTTACTAACAAAAAATTACATTTTTGAAAGATATTTTAGAAAATTTTGAAACGGAACATAAATGTCAATATCTGCCTAAAGTACTCTAAAGTATTTTACAAAAATAGGTTAAATTAGTGTGTTGTGATTATGATGGTCTGACATTTCATAATTTAATGTTTAGCACGTGTTTAATAATACGCATCGGCAATAGTAAAGTGTTCAAAGTAATAAATATTTTATTAACATGTATTATAAAACAACATAGCGCCTTAAAGTCCATTGATTCTAATTAAAAAATATTTACAACTTGTTTGAATTGATAAATTTAGTTTTCGTGTAAAGCTACATGTGTTAAATAAATTTTTGATTAGCCCATTAATGTTTACATTTTGTACGCTGGCTGTATACTATTTATAATTTAAGAGTATACACTAAAAAGTCATGTCAACTAATAAAATAAAAGATAAAAATGTAGTTTATTGACTTGTTTATTACTTACCAATCAATAACATTGTTGTTGGACCGTATAGACTAATGGAATACTATATGGACTTATATTTCATTGTTTCCAGTGTTTAACATTTTAAACCAAATCAACATCTGGTTTTATTCAGAATAATATAAAAATCTTAATCCTAAACTAACTTCAGATTTTTTTGTTACTACATTATTAAGTGTTAAACATGCCTGAAGTTATCTCAGTTATACTGGGAACTGATTTTATTTGTTTTAGTACAATGTCATCAAAATGTTATTCTTGTTATTGGAAGTGTACCAAATTAACCAAGTGCATACTAAATGAAGCTGTGAGCCAATATGCGTGAGACTTTGAGCTAAAACATTGTATCAATTTTTTTTGGATATAGATATCTATATATTACAAATGTACATTTATATGTATTTATTTATTTCGTTATCAAATACTACCATTATATTTATGAAAATGAACTTTTAAAATTATACAAAAAATTTACTTATGTTCAGAAAGCAGTGAAAATATTAAAGAGCATAATTTTTAATTTTAATTAAGTCATAAATAATTGAATTTTAGGAGCCAATCAGGTTGTGTTTTGAATAATAAAGAAGAATGGTTGTTTTCACCTGCGGCCATTGCGGTGAATCTGTGCAGAAGCCGAAAGTGGAAAAGCATTATCTAACAAAATGCCGCAACCGCACACCAAACTTGTCTTGCATGGATTGTTTTAAAGATTTCTTGTGAGTACACAAACATAATTAAGGTTAAGAATGTAAAGCTTTGTTAATTATTTAATTTATGTACACTATATTTTGTAACGGCAATAGAATATTATGGTGCTAAATAAGCAAATATTATTTCAATCAAGTCAGGTTAATAAGGTCTTTTGTAAAATATAGGGTATAAAGTTGGAAATCTATGTATATAGAAGGGCCTAATTCTATTTATTCCTGAGCAACAAATTGATAACATGTAGTCATAGAGTATTATACATATTCGATTATTTTATTCTTTTTATTGTTCTATTCCATGAAGCAAATTTTTGCAGTGGTCATAAAGATGAAAACATGTTATGAATATACATAACTGTGTTATTTTCAATATCTCTACACAAATTGTACTTTTGTAAGATTTGCTAGCCCTCTATAATTGCCTAATCAATAATAATAAATAAATCCCTATAATTGATAGATTAATAATGAAGTCCTAAGAAAATAAACTAAAATTGGGGCGATAACAAATAATGTTTTAAACTTAGGAATGTTTAAAATATTTGTTATATTGTTTTTTTTTTATTTCAGAGGTAATGATTACGAGGCCCATATTAAATGCATAACCGAAGAAGAGCGATATTCAGGAAAGGGTTTTACGGCCAAGGAGAAGAAAGGTGAGAAAAAGCAAAATGCTTGGGTTGAAATGTTGCAGTCGGTGTTAGATGAGGCAAAAGGGGCTTCTCCCAACGCAATAAGAATTATAGAAACTATTAGCAAGCATAATAACACTCCCCGAAAGAAACCAAAGTTTGTTAATTTCGTAAAAAATGTATGCGGACAAAAAACCAACATAAAAGACATTGATCAAGCCTGGGATCTCATATCAGTTAAGCTCACGGAATTGTCTAACTTGAACACTCAAAACAAGAATCAGAACCAAAAGAACGGAGTATCCGAAACTAATGGGCATACAAATGGAAAATTAGAGAATGGCGATAAAAAGGATTCTGAACCTGAAGAGGAAAAAGTCGACGATGAAGCTCCGTCAGAAGTAAACGGTGATTGTGATAACTCTGAGAAGAAACTGACAAAGAAGCAACGCAAAGAAGAGAAGAAAAAGAAGAAATACGAGGCAGAATTAAATAGCGCAGAGCAACAGCCTAGCGAGGAAGAAGTTGAAACTCAATCCAAGAAAAAGGGTAAGAAGAACAAGAATAAAACGAATGACGTTGACGCTACCGAGAATAAAGCTCAGCCTGAAGGGAAGGATAAGAACAAAAAACGCAAGCGTCAAGACACCGCCGTTTCGATACCTGAAGTGGTTGAAACTGAGGCCGACGACACAAATACCACTAAACTAAAGGTCCAACAGAAGAAACCGAAAGTGCAACCGGAAGAAGTCAGCATGTCGTTGCACGATCAGAATGTAGCTAACAATGAGGAATCCGCCATCACAAGTGACAAGTTCAACTGGCACGCTGTGATAATATCGGTACTGCAGAAAAAGGACAATGAAGTGCCCTTTAAGAGACTGCAGAAGAAGGTACTCGGCGAATATCAAGAGATGACAGGGAATGAAGTTGACGATAGAATTGCTGAAAAGTTTATAAAGAAATTAAAAAGCGCTCCGAATGTGAGAGTCGATAAGAACAGGGTGTTACTTATAGAAGAGGATTAAGTTATTAGGTTATGTTCCTTTTGAAGCCGCGTATTCTCCCTGTTGGTCAATACATTTTTTAAACGGCGTCGTAGGAATTTTTGTCACTGTTAATCTAATCTATCTATTAAGACTTATTTTATGATTCTCGTCCTATTGTATGACTACTATTTTAAAGTAAAGATGAATAAAAAAAGTACTCGTGAATTCTTTTGTAATTTATTCATTACCTTATATGTTTCTTCCTGCTCTTTTTTATATTTAAATGGTGGTGGTAATATGGAATTTATCGAGTAAACATTAGAATTTATTAACCTTTACAATAAGTATAATAAAGGCAGTCTAATATTTAAAAAAATATATATGTTTTTCTGTAATGTTTTGCCAATATTTATCTTCCCTTTTTAATATTTTTATTAAATTTGCAATTCAACATTTGATTTCATTCATACTACTACACAATAACTTGGACAAAATCAGTGTGTGTGTAACAAATTCCTTGTTTCCAAATACTATATTATTTCAAACGAAACCGATGTCAAAAAAAAAACAAAAACTAACCGCATGAAGAAAGAAAACAGTTATTTCATCATAAGCCTTTTTAATGAACGCCAAGGCGGCCGATCTTGTTGGCGTCCAATAAAAATAGTTGCTCGTAATTGCTTCGCTGAGCAGGCGGATTGGCAATTGACTAATTGTACTTGTACTGCGGATTTGTACTTTGTATCTGTAGCGTCTACTCGCACTCTTAAGGCAAATCCGCCATCAAGTGGGCGGTGTGGTCGTTACATCCCTAGGCCAGATATTACAAATGTTTCTAAAACATTTCGTTTTATCAGGTAAAATTGATTTATATTTCACATAAAATCTCAAATTAGCTACGAAGCTAGCCGCTTAGCTTTACTTTTTATACGATCAACCATTTTTATCCCAATCTTAAAATGGGTGATGGGAAGTAGCTGTAATATCTTCACATATTGCAGGCACTTTAATGAACAAACTCTACTTTTTACATTCTTACAGATCATCTCGAGATCGTTCGTTTTATGAATGTATCATAAACTTTTAACTTTCTATAATTACCTTCTTTCAAGGAAATTTGTTCAAGACGTATTTTACTTTATATAGTAAAGTATCTTACTTTAGGAGCGTAACAAAACCTTCGCAAGGCAATAATATTATCTACGTCCATTTAACATCTTATACCGTGTGAAGAGGAGTATAAAGACAACGCGTCGTGTAATAAAATCTGTGGAAATGAGCTCGGGACTTTGTACTATCCTCTCAATAGGTTTTACTACCGTCTTAACGACGCAGCAGATGTTCTCGAGAAAGTTTTGGTTTTAAATGTGTTGTAGCGTCAAAAAAGATAATGTAAAATAACATTATGTTGTTAGACGCATTAGTATTGTAATTTTGTGTTTTATTAAAATCAATTTAGTTAATAGGACTATTGTCTTAAAGAATTTATTAATTGGAACTGGGAAGGTAAAGGTAGTTATCGTATTAAATTAGTGATTTTGAAAGTTGATTGTGGTCGCAAAGGCTTGTTAAATTGGAACTTGCCCTTTTCGGAATCCGTCATCCAGTGGCGATAAAAAGTAAGTGACCTACTTTCTTTGCAAATAAGCCTATGTTCCGGTACAACCTATCAAATTGGTATTATGATAAGAAAAGCAAGAAGTGTGCGAAATACGAGCACTTCTTTCCTTTCTTCTTGGCTACGCTTGTCAGTCAGCACACTTAATAATGATATCTATGACGTGAAGGGCTCATTACTATTTTATTGATAAGAGAATTTCTACATACGGGGAGCAGACTCGGGTACTTATTAGACGGTTCATATTGGTCCAAATTGCCATAAACGACTAGAAAACAACGATAGCGAAAAACTGTCTTTCGCAGGACTCGAACCCAAGACCTTCGGGTAGTAAAACAACGGCTAGTATCACTAGGAGGCAGTCGCTCTGTTATTTAGTCGAATGTGTGGTAGTTGGTTGCGAAAAGGGAAAGTTTCTAGAATTAATAAGAACTTGCACCAAGCTAACTGTCCTATTATTTACATTACCATAGATTATCTAGCTTAATAGGATGAAATAGGTCAATACGTTGTTGTTTATCATTGTCAATATCGATTAGGACAGTTGCCAATGAAATGTAACCTTTATAATGCAAAAGATTATAATTGTATAAAACATTCAGTTATATTATTCTAACGTCAATATCAGTCTTTTCTCCATATTATTTTAGCAATCTCAAGTCAACCGCATATTTATCTCTTAAAATAAAATAGATATACTTGTTTCATATTCAAAAGATTTATTGGAGCATCAAATTATTACGATAATGAGATCAGGCTTTCTCATAAATGTTCTCTTCTCAGAAAATGTAGTCATTGTGCTACGTACCATTTATTTTAATAATCTTGTTATTTTATACGTTATTTATTCTGAACTAGCAGAGCCCCGCGACTTGTAATAATAAACGGTAGTATATAAAAAAAACAGAAAAAATAAGTAGATTAAGTATTCCCAGTTTCATAAGTTATTTCCAAGTAAAAGACCTGTCGAAATTGGACCCGCTATTACAGAATTTAGCCAGACAGACAGACAGACAAAAATTAAAAAGAAAATAGTTGTTTGTTATATGTATCGGTTATATATCACAATGTTTCACTCTATCACTTATTTTAATATTACAAACAGCTACCCTAATTTGATTTAATTCTATAGATTTTAAATATTGTAATGATGCCTATTGAAGAACAAGAAATATGATGAAAAGGCGATGTTAGGCATAACATTTTCTGACCCAATGTGTACACAATTATTCTGAATTTCCCATATAGAACAAATTACCATAATTTCCTTTTTTTAGTTTTTGATTATCATGTTATATTTACTTTAAACAAGGTTGTGTAACATGGGAATTAGATAGTGTGGTCACACTAATGCTTTGTTACAGTAATATTCATTAAGTAACTATGACACCGCGTGTCAATAATATTTAAACAATGTTTTTGTGGACGTTATGTAGATTCCAGCAAAGTTGTGCTTTTATAATATTTTCATTATTTTTGAATTCACTATTTATTTTATTAAGAAATTTATTACTGGTATTTGGTGCCTCATAAAATTGCCTCACCTACTTATATATTTGCTCCCGCACTGACAGCAAGAGTAGCGACAACACAACCATTCTTATTTTTTTTGGTTTTTGTTAGAGCAAATTTAATATGTATCGATTTATTTCAAATAAGAAGCTATTCATTTTTTATTCAACTATTTTATTAAATTATACCTAAAGATTACAGATTATTCAGATTACGTAATCAGATCTTCCATTGGTTCAACCGATTAAGGTGTTCTGGAAAGTCCAAAGCGATTATTGAATTTGAGATTCATTGAAGGGGTTGCTCGCGTTAGCATACAAATTGATTCCATTATAGGCCCTCATGAACTTATGCAATAAGTGGCATTATGTTATTGATCTACTATACTGTACTAAGTTAAAATTATTATTACTTTGCAATAAATCAACACTTATAAGTTCACACACAAATCTAGTTCATTGAGTAGATTAATTAGTTACTAATAATTTTTGCAGGAGCATGGACTAACATTATCTCAAATTCTATTTATACAAATTCTATTTCTATTTTAAATTTTGTCTGTTATTATTACTAGATTATTATGTTACAAACCTTTATATTCAGGAAAAGTTCCTTTATTCGCGTTTTTGCTGAAAAATAATAAAAAGGATTGTAATTAGTATCTAACCCTTGTCCTTTGTAAACGTCTCCAATTGTGCAACTAAAAAAGTAAAATAGACTCTGTTACAAGTTACCTAAAAGTATTTTGTTAAATTGTATCGCCCCTGCCAACAGAACGGCTTTGCCTTTATATTATGGACAAGAAAAGAATCCAGGTCTTTAAGACTTATTACATTAGAGGAACGTTTAAAATCGTATTTCGTTTGGATATAATTGAATTTAATCTCGATATGAATGTTATGTAATGAAATTACGTGGAAAGATGCATAGTAAGCATGGAAGAATTACTAAAAAAACAAATTTACGCTTTGATTACAACGTGGAAAACCACGAAGAATCTGTGGAAATTCAGAAATTCCGTTGTGTGCAGTTGACACATAGCCGACATTGTGTTTGACGGATAGAATCAAGTGAAATTCAGGAATTGCTTGATGGATATTTGGTTGAAACTGTTTTTTTAAATTTGTCAACGTAAAACCCCGAAGGATATGCATTCAAGGGTATCAAGTAAACCTGGATTTACAACGTCAGGTTTTTTTTAAGATCTTCTTTCTTCTTTATTATCTTTATAATAACGATTTCAATTCAAACTTTTGTCGCAAATTATGTGACACTCCGAATCTCTTAGCGCAGCTTCGACCAAGACTTTTTGTCAATTTTTGCATCTCAAGAGATTATATTATAATTTATCACATAATATAATATATTACATTACTTCTAATAAAATATATTTTCCAGAATTCAACCATTCGGTAAGACTTAGAAAGAAGTGATAAACTTAAAGAATTGGTCCAAACGTGGCGCTTTTTTCCTTTTCACGTTAAAGATATTATTTAATTCCGGAATTAAAAATTTTCCTGAATATTTATCGGTAATCACTTAGCCGGAATGACGAAGTCGTCTCGTTAACATGAGAAAAAGGTTGCTTGACTTAATAATAGCATGAAACGGTATTTTTCGTAAGTGTGACTTCTTCCTTATACATCATCTATTTATTCACTGAAAAATTATTAAAGAGTACAAGAATTGTTATGTTTGATATGCATTTATACAGGACCGCATTACTTATTCCCTTTTTCCACTTTAAATGTGAAAGTAACAATGGTAGTTACCGGGGAAAGAAAGCATGATAAATTTTTTTATAGCTGAATAAGTTTTGTGGCGTATTGAGCTGCAATGCTAACAGCTTAGGTCTTTTCTGTTTATTGAAATTTAGCGTGTAAAAATACTTTGTATCGCTAAAGGATACTGTCAAAATCCTAAATCGTAAAGTAGTTTAAATCCATTTCACATTGCAATTAAATTGTCAAATGGCTCTGACCATTGTAAAGACTTATATATCTACTTCATGCTATATCGTTACAAAGCGGTTTGTTTTGTCGTCGTGATTAGAAAATTTCTAACAATCTTACGGTGATAGATAGAAGAAAAGAAATTCAAGTATCCTCATATCTCTTAAAAAAAAGAATTTCTATCTGTGTCTTAAATTAAAGAATACACTTGTTTTATATTCAAAGGTTCATTGAAGCATCAAAATATTGTGATTATGAGAAAGCTTTGTTCCTTTCTCAGAATTTGTGATACAATGGCTTACCATTTTTTAAAATATTTTTGACATTATTTATTCTGTTTCTCAGGTACAGTAATAATAAATGTTTTCGATTCGGGGTTATTCAATTTATAAATTGGTAATAGATGGAGATAAAATCAAAATAAAAGCAACGTCACTCGTAAAAATTGTTTAATGATGTTTCTAAAGTACAACTTCTACTTAGTTAATTGCACTTTATATTTTTTTTATTACATCTGAAGACGAGCACTCGAGCTACCTGATAGGAAGTGGTTACCAACTCCTATGAACATGGGCAACACCAAGGGTTATCACCAATACGCGGCCTACCGTGAGACATAGAATTTTACGACTTGTTTATCAAGTATATACTTCGTAAACAAATATACTATGAAACCTCGCTGCAAAATTTTAATTTATTTTTATTTTATTTATCAACAGATAACACTTAAGTTTATACACTGTTCACGTAGATATCAGCAAATCAGCTGCCACTCACGTAGTGCCTATTTAAGAGGTACTGTTTGTTGATTGATTGGCATGATATCTGCTAAACTGATTATTTGCATTAACGTATGGATAGCCGATGTTAACGGTATAAAATGCCTTACCAAGTCGTTTCTATATGTCTCTTAGATAACATGTAAAATATAGATTGCTCTTTAATCGGAACTGGTTATAGAAAAATTTTGGTCTTGCTTTTGTTACTTTATGTACAAGTTTTTTTGCGTTGATATTCTTACTAATTTATTTATTAAATTGAAATACAAAAAATATAAATTTAAAAATATTTTAAAATATTCCTCCTATTAATAAATGCATTCCAATTAGTAAATTATCTTGGTAATCTTTAACCAATGTTTCTTTATGTTTTATTGTCGTTATATTGATTCATTAAAGTTGTCTCGGGGACTTATATTTATTTTAAAGACAAATTTAAGTGTCACACGTAATATGAATGCCCCGAAAATATGCTACTAGTGGAACTTTCGCTATATATCTTAGACATTAATCTAAACTTAGACTATCGCTTAGACGTTTACTTACTTACGTAAAATTTTCTGGAAAATTTTTTGAAATTTCTATTAAAGTTGTGCTTTAAATCAGTCTACAGGTCATTATTTCCTTTAAATAATATTATTTTGTCTGACTCGACAGTTCAGTTTTGAGTTACAGATACTTTAGGCTTTAATGTATAAAGACGAAAGAATGTACTGTATTCTCTAAACTTAAATATATTTACGTATGGCACATCTTTGAGTAAGTCAAATATTACCCAAAGGACCCGGGACCCCTTTCTTTTGTATATGTTTAGATGTTCAAATATTCCAGTACAATGAGCTCATTACTATAAATAATTTTAACAAATGATTTATAACAATTTTCTCCGCCAATTTTATCCCGAATACTCGTGTTTTGATAAGATTATTATGTTACCGTGACATCTAAAAATTCTGTTAAAATTATAGGCATAAACCTAAGCAACAATATACACGGACTAAGTCTAATCTAATCTTACCTTCATCATCATCATCAGCCTGTGATAGTCCACTGCTGAACATAGGCTACCTAACTAATACTACCCTATCCATTAGGGGCTTATCACTCGTAATCCCACCACGCTAGGTTCAATGCGTGGTTGGTGGTGACTGACTTTAAAGCTAGCACATCCGACGTATGGATCATCTTACTTTTCAAACAATGAAAATTTGTTGAGTAAAATTAAATATGTATCTTATTAGATACTACTTCAAATACACAAATAATAACAATATTATTTGGATCGGATTTATAAACTAAATATATTTATTCTGACAAAGACATACAAACTTCGATATTTTATTTAATACAAAACAACTTATCCAGATGTAGATCAATTAGCAAGCAAAGGCTGACCTTTTCACGGAAATGCTCACGCATTACCGATCTTTGATGGGGCAAAATCTTTAAAAACTGGGACCAAATGACAACTAATACCTATCATTTAAAAAAAGAATAAACAAAATCTGAGCACTAGGTGTGGGGCAGCGAGGTAAAATATACAAAACATACGGTCCGAATTGATCACCTCCTTCTTTTAGGAAGTCGGTCAAAACCATAGTTTATATAGCTTACATTTTTTAATGTACCATTTGTATATGTAATTTGTTAAAATAACGTAGAAATTTAAATACAATAATCGAAAGTAGTTCATCGCCTAGCTGGGTTAAATTTGACGTTGATTTATAATTTGTTGGTACAACACAATGAACTGCTACCTGAATAAACAGACAACAGCCGATAGAGCAGGTTATTAATGTTGCGAATTGATTGATCAAGGAATTTATACCAATGTAACTATTATGAATATTCTTTAATTTATGTTAAATCATCGCTGAATATGCCTGCAAGAATATATTATAAAATATTATTTCTTTAAACTTTTAAACACTACATACACGTTGAGAAAATTCTAATAACGACATTATTTATTTTAAATTTCATTTAAAACAAAGGTAATTAAAACAATTTAGTTTAAAACAAAGCATGAAACTTTCGTCATAAATATTATTTACAAATTTTTTTAACCATACTGAATTGTCATTGTTGTTTGAGTAAATTTTTTTTCACAATTTAACAATTATAAATATATTAAACTATAAAATAAATATATTAGATTTGAAGGGTGAACTGAATATATTTGATCTAATTTTTATTTAATCTGTTACCAACTTACAGGGGCTTGAATATCTAACAAATTTTCAAGGGTTTATTAAGTCTGAGGTGAAAAAGGGTCATAAGTGTAACACAACACAGCAAGTCTTCTTTGACAAAAGTTTCTCGATGAAGGATATAGAGCTAAGTGGGTGTAGCACGACTCTAATAATTGACTATGTATGCTAATGAAATCAAAGGGTGTCCTTCATATTCCTTAATGAAATATACTTTGTTTAACTGTGTTAAGTGCACCGTTTTTCTTTTATTTTACTTATTCATAGTATGTTATATTGGCAATTAATGTCCCTGAATTATTAATGCTGTACTTAATGTATAACATGAAGTAGGATTAAGATCATACTGAAGTGTAAATAGTGACCATTTGTACAGGGTCTATATATTTGAAATACATAATAACCTATTCCTAAACAACTTCTTAAATTGCAAATCGTCATATTTTTTGTCACTAATTTTATTTGTAACGTGAACGTACTTTATAACAATGTGACATCATTCACGATACATACTTTAAAGTTACTCAGAATATTAGGCGAACTCAAGAGGTACATAATTATTTCTTTTATTTACGCGATTATTATACATATCAAATCCACTAATTTACGGATTTTTTTGTAATGGACACGTCAGATTACAATTCAAAAATTTGTTATCGGATGAAATGGCTTATAAAAAAGTCAAAACAGACCCCACACAGAAAACGCTTAAAACAACAAGCGATCTTGTAAAGGACTATGCGAACAAATTGAATCTAGACGTAAAGCTAATGATACCTCAATGAGCCACACCTCCAAAGCTTTATGGATTACCTAAGATTCATAAACCTAATGCTCCATACGCCCAATTGTCAGCCAGATAGATTCACCAACATACAAACTGGCCCAATATCTTGTGGAAGTTCTGTCACCACTACGAGGACACACCGAGGCGTACACAAGTGATTCTTACCATTTTGTTAATGAGATTAAACATCTACATCTCACGAACAATGAAACTATGGTCAGTTTTGATGTTCAGTCTTTATTTACATGCTTACCCATTGAAGACAGCATCTCAACTGTAACTAAGAAGCTTGAGGACAATAAAATTCCGAATAATTTGCATCTCTGCTTAAACATTGTCTTTCATCTGGCTACTTGTTGTGGAATGATCAATTTACATGCAGATAAATGGCGTAGCGATGGGCTGCCAGTGTCTCCTATTATCGCTGATATCTTCATGGAGAATTTTGAAGAGACAGCCCCTCAATACAGCTCCCTTCCGACCAAGATTCTATAAGCGGTACGTAGATGACATCTTCACCATTTTACCAACAAACCAAATCAATACATTTCTGGATCATCTTAATTCTTTGCATCCCAAAATAAAGTTCACAAATGGAAATAGAGGCAAACAACTCCTTAGGTCCTTCTTAGATATTTTAATCATAGAAACTCTAACAATAGCTTGAGAAACACGAATAAATATTTTAATGGTGATTCTCACCACCATCCTCTGTAGTTAGCTATTGTCGGTAAATGTTTGCTTCTAGAGAGCACAGGGGATCTGCGACAAAGGAGCATTTGACGGCTGAACTGGAGAATGTCAAGCTCGTTCTGCGTGACAACAAACTCCAAGTTCCATGTCTACGTCGCATGTCACCGTGTGAAGCCAGCCACACTCGAAAGAGTGCCTGCCATCTTACCTTACATCAAAGGAGTCACCGACAAAATCAGTTTATATTTTAAAGCGACCTTCTATTAAAACATATTATAAGCCGCCGAAGAAGATTGGCTAATTACCACCATCCGTCAATCCGTGTAAAATTCCTTTACAGGTACCGGGTGTGTACAAACTAGAATGTGATTGTGGTCTCTCTTACATTGGACAAACAAAAGAGCAGTAAGAACCAGAGTAAAATAACACATAGCTAAGCACACGACGCTATAAGAAATCTCAATTGCGATCATGTTCTAGACAAGCCCAATCATTATATTAGATTTGATGAACCAAAAATACTGGCTAATGAACACTCGATTTATACCAAGGATGATTCGGAAGCAATAGAAATTAAAAATATCCAAATTTTAATAGAGAGGATGGTTGGTCTTTGCCCTCTTAGATCAATAATTTCAAAAATTAAACGCAGAGTATAAAACTACAAAACCGAAGGACAACATAAGTACTTTTGTCAAACCAATATTCAAAATTAAGAAAACGAAAGATATGTCATTTTTTTAAATAAAAACTCTGACGGTTATTCCAAAACATATACCAACTTAGTCTGCCCGTGATCATGGATGCTGGAAAGAATCCCAAACGTCGGGAATAAATATATTTAAGTAACGCCCGTAAAAAAAATCCGTACATTAGTGGATTTTAAGAGGTACAGTTATGACTTGCATTAAATTGTCTCGTAAGCTGTAAAAGTCTTTTTTTCTACTATATTAATATGCAGTAAAGCAATAGAGTTAATTCGGTTGGTCGAACTCACTTTAACTGAGTAGGTAGTAATGGCTTTATTATACTAGCAGATCCTGCCACACGTTGCTGTGGCTAGATTTTGTAAAACCCGTTCTTATAATATAACATATAATATGTAGTAAACACGAAATTATTTCAAAGGTAACAAATATCTACAGTTTTATACTGAAACTTGAAGAATATGTTTTTAATGTTGCAGTTGGCGGTTTGTACTTTGTTCGCAAACAAGGTAGCTCTTCCAATATAGTTAAGGTTGGAGTATTAGTAAATAAAGGAATTTAAAGCAATACGGGTATTTTATATTGCAAAGATATCATGTAATATATGATTTACATTAGATTTTAAAAACTTTACATAATTTTTTTCAGAATACCATGAAGAAAGCTATTCGGAATATATCGGCGGAGTGATTATCACTTGTATTTCGGAATATTTATTTCATATTGTATATATCTATCAATATACAAATATACAATACAAAATACATATCTTTGCGATTGATGCAGCGGCGGGCAGCTGTGCCCTTGGAGTCGGCTCCGGCCAATTTCAAGCGTTGGAGGGACGGAGAGGTGGGAAGGCGGTGCTAGAGGATGGGTTAGGTGGTGGTCGCCTGCGGAGTGGCAGTATGGCTTCCGCAAGGGCCGGTCGACCGTCCACGTGGTGCTGCGGGTCAGGTCCCTGACGCAGGATGCGGTGTCTCGGGGTGAGGGTGTTTTGGCGGTGTCACTCGACATCGCCAACGCATTTAACACCCTGCCCTGGGCCTGCATAAAGGAGGCGCTCCGATACCACGGGGTGCTTCCCTACCAGCAAAGGGTGATCGGGGCCTACCTGTCACATCGACGTGTCGAGTTCCCGTGCCGAGATGGGCTCCGGACCATCGAGGTGTCGAGTTCCACAGGGGTCGTTGTTGGGACCGCTTCTGTGGAACGTTGGTTTTAATTGGGTGCTACGTGGCGGCAATATCGAGGGTGTCGAAGTCACTTGTTGCGGACGACACCTCGTCACCGCCCGTGGCACCAGACTTTTGCAGGGCTGCGATTCTCGCCACTGCCGGGGTCGCTCGTAATTGGGCGCATCCGGCGGCTAGGACTAAGGTGGCGCTCGAAAATCGAGCCCTTTCTTTTATGGGCCTCGAGACGCGCCACCTGCGGACGCCCCATAATCGTTTGCGGCGTCCGCGTCGACGTCAAGCCGACGATGATTATTTCGGCCTGAGTCCTAGACCACCGATGGAAGTTTTGCGCCCATTTTGGGCGCCTTGCGCCTAGAGTGGCGGAGCAGCGCAGCTCTCGGCAGACTGCTCCCAACACCGGAGGACCAGCAGCTCCTGTCGCCGCCTGTTCCCGGTCGATTGGGTCCATGGTCCTGTCGGGGCACCGTGTGGGCCCACCCTCAAAGAGGTACGAGAGTACTGAGGAGAACCCAGAGGGTGTTGGCGATCCAGGCCGTACAGGTTTACCGGACCATCTCCGGCGAGGCGGCGTGCCTGTGGCTGGCTCCTACCCTGGGACCTGGATGCAGAAATCCTCGCGTCCACTGTTTTCTGGCGCGAGGCGAGGTCTCGGGGCTGAGGCCAGCCCGGAAGAAATAAGGGGCGCAGAGACGAGTGCGCTCCCTTTCAATCCAGGGTGGGAGTTGGCTGGAGCACCCCAGCACCGGCCGATCAAACAATAGAAGCCATACGCCCGTTCTTAAGTGGTGGCTAGAAGAGGACATGGCTCCTAACATTCCGCGCGACGCAGGTTCTCTCGGGACACGGCTGTTTCCGGAGGTACCCGTGCCGCGTGGCCGGTAGAGCCTGACAGACAGTGCCACCACTGTGGCGTTTGTGCCGAAGAGACGGCCCAGCACGCGCTGGAAGAGTGCCCAGCCTGGGTTGAGCAACGCCGAGAGCTGCGTAGTGTCGTGGGGCACGTTTCGCTTCCTGCAGTAGTGCGCAGGATGTTAGAGAGCGAAAGGTCGTGGCGCACCGTCCTTGCGTTCTACGAGGCCAACAGCGCCCTGCGCGAGGAGACAGGGAGGCCAACAGCGCCCTGGCTATCCGCAGAAGAATGCTAGGGCATCGAAGAGTGGCGTACGCGCGCCACCTTCCCACCTGATACTGAGCCCCTGGGCGGCCGGCAAGAGGGTGTCAGCTGCCCAGAGAAGGGCTCAAGAGCATCTGCTTGCTCTGACACGGCACCTAAAGCGACGGTCCGGGTGTCCCAACACACCCGGAGCGAAGAGGCCCGCGAGGGCCACGAGAAAGGAGCAACAGGATTTTTCCAACGGCAAAAAAAAAATAGGAGAAATTGGTAGTTCCGTGATCCTGAAGGCATTTGACACGCAATGAGAGCAGTCGAAACAGCGTGAAGCGTGACCGTATAACCAGTTGCGTTGAGTTGTAGAGTTATTCGAGTGCGGCCGCTCAAAAGAGAGACGACTGATCCCACAGAGCTGTTCAACGTCATAGATGTTCTGACGAGCTCTGAACGGCTATCTCTGAGCATGGGATCTCCGTAGGCAGTCCTTTGACCACTGTCCTAAGTATGCGCGCTCATCCGGGAGTGCGAATGTGTGATATTGGTGCTTCTTTTTCCTAAGAAAAGAAGTCACCTTCTGATATTCATTGGGTGTGGCTAGCAGTAATTTGACCCCCTGATTGCTATCAGAGTCTGCAAAATGTATATTGTTGGAAAGGCCCGAAAGGGCGAATCTCGACCCACTTCTCCTTTTCGCGGAGATATATTGGAAGGGGGCGTTTCCCTACGGGGAGCCCTGCCAGGCAGGGCGAGAAGCGGGAGGACGCTGAGGATCGGCGGCATGGATGGACGGGGTAAGTTTCGGCGACTGGGAGGTCGACGGTTTGGATGCCTGCTGGGAGCAGGTGCAGTGCTAGCGTCCGGTTTTGCAGCCTTGACGGGGAAGATGATGAAAGGTGCAGGGGAAGTGCGGACCTTACGCTTCCTCTTAGATTTAACGGTTTTGAAGGCGTCATCGAATTTGTGTAAAGCAGTATTTAAATGTAATGTCTTTTACAAAAAATATTGAAACCTATACACAGTAACAGAGTATTCTTATGTAAAATGATACAAACCCTTGTCAAGAAATTCGCGTATTCTAAGTTTATACAAATTAAGGCTTAATAATAAACAGCAACTATTCCATTATGTTTATTCTTAAGGACATTTACGAAAAAGAGAAACTCAAAACGGATATTGCATATTAAAAGTTTAACAATTAAAGGGTAAGCTGATGGATGAATTATAAAATTTTTAACCTATATTAACTGAACAAAGCTTCAAAAGTTTTCAAAATTTAATAAACTATTTTAACGCTGAATCCTTTCCTTTTGTTATGAGCGACTTGAATGAAGTTCTTCTTAAGTCAATGTTTAAATAATTATTATACTTATAAATAAAATATTTAATTATTGGTTACAGCATTTAAGATAAAATAAATTACATTAAACCCTTGCATTTCAAAGTGAAAATAAACTGTTTCATCTATAAAATCTACGCAACTAATTTATTGTATTTTCATCTTCACTTACGTATGTTAAAACAATATCGCTTGTGAGACATAATAATAAGTAATTAACGGCACTATATAATATTCATCCTGCTGACAGACAAAAACAGGTTCACCTCAATTTATCGAATGTTGAGGTTTAATTAGTGCATAATAAATTCGATCTGTAAATTAACAACCACGTATCTTACTTATGTACAATGCATGTATTACATTCAGCTATTACTTTGGTGTTAATTCGCATGTAATACTATAACAGCATCATCATCATCAGCCTGTGATAGTCCACTGCTGGACTGGGCCTCCCCTAATACACCTCCATCCATTAGGGACTTTGGACCGTATCCCACCACGTTGGTCCAATGCGGGTTGGTGGGTGGACCGACTTTTTACATGCCCATCCGACGCATGGATCATCTTACTTTTCAGACAATTGGGTGATCGGCCCAATGCCCTAACCAACTAGAAACAACAATGAAAATTTGTTGAGTCCCGCGGATTGAACCCGACCTCCAGTTTCTAAGGCACATGCCTATACCACTGAGGCTCGAGGCACGAACAGCAGTCATACATTTGATATATTAAAAAAAAACATGTATTTGGTAAATTGTAATATTTTTGAAATTTGAAATAAAAACATCTTTGAAAGTTAAAATTGAGTTTTCATTTTAATATTCCAAATTCGAATTCAATTCAATTTAAAAATCTTTATTTATTATAGAAGTTTACACTTGTTTTACATATTTTCAAATACGTTTTTAATAGGGCTTCTCAGACCTGAAAAAACCGGCGAAAGAAACTCAGCAGGCAATTTTTCTGTCATATTTTAAAACAATTAGCAAACAATTATAAGCATACCAAATTTGGAAATTTAAGTAAAACCTGGAATGAGCAATCCATTACCAGGCTGTTTTAGCCTTTAAACATTATTTTTTTTAAATAACCTTTGACACATAAACATTCCTTCACAACGTTTTTCAATTTATTAATAGTTAGATTACGAACATTAATGGGATTTTGTTATCAAAACATATGCATTGTCCCATTAAAGACTTAATTATTCTTCTCAGTTGCTGGAAGAATTAAATTGTATTTGTTCCTTGTGTTTATGTCATGTGCATTACAATGTTTTAGAAGAGGATTTCTATTTTTTGTGCGCATACATTAAGTTTTCAAATATGTACTGAGATTAAAACTCATAATAACGACATGAAGGGTTTACATTATCCACACCAATTAAATATATATAAAAATATAATGTCTTCCTAGCTGATCACGACTACGGCGGCTGATTTTTATTAATTACGGTCAACTCTTTCTTTGTACCCTCATAGTCAGGTGGGGTTGAAAATCAACACTACCGCAGAACCAACTTTTTACATACCCATCCAACGCATTGATCTTACTTTACAGGCAATCTGGTTATCAGACCGCAACGCCCAGACAAACTAGGAAACAGCGATAAATAATTGTAGAATCCCTGCACTATTTGAGCCCTCAACCTTCGGTTTCTAAAGCGGTAGCTTATGCCACTAGGCTAACGAGACTATTATTCTATATATTTACTTAACATCAGACATAATACAAATTACGTACGTAAATTCTTTGTACTGCCTCCGTAGCCTAGTGGTAAGGGCGTGTGCTTTAGAAACCGGAGGTCGTGGGTTCGAATCCTGCGGGGACACAATAAATTTTCATTGTTGTTTCCTAGTTGGTTAGGGCAATTTGGGCCGATCACCCAATTGTCTGAAAAGTAAGATGATCCATGCGTCGTTATGTAAAAAGTCGGTCCACCCACCAACCCGCATTGGACCAGCGTGGTGGGATACGATCCAAAACCCCCTAATGGATAGGGGTGTATTAGGGGAGGCCTATGTCCAGCAGTGGACTATCACAGGCTGATGATGTATGTATGATGTATACGGAAATAACAAATGCGAACATGGATCACTAAATAAAGTAACAAAAGTTATATTCCTTTTCCGAAAACAAACAAAGGGTATATATATTAGTATTGATTTTATTTTTAACATAACTATTTATATATTATCTACTAAAGTAATATTTGTATAGATGAAAGTACAAAACTTTCAACATATTATTGGTTAAGACCTATAATTACACAAATTACAACATTATCCCACTCCATAAACACAAACGTACTAGGTATGTTTAATAATCACCACAAAAAGAAATATTCTTTTTTTTGATTTATGTGTAGAAAATTTGATAACAATAGCGTTCAGAATATATTTGAATTTCGATCTCTTGAATCATCAATTTATATGAATCCTTTGCTTTTAAATTCAACTAGATCTTTCCCGGACAATAACAACAATTATTTACATAGTTATGTGTTTTTATGTTTAAAATTTACTTTATTCCTCTTATTAGTATGATATAAAAGAAGTATTTCTTGAATGACTGCTATATATTTAAACCCATATTCCGTATTTGAATGTCAAAATATTTTTTTCTTTCTGATGTTCCATAAAATTTGATAGTATAATACGTTAAAGTAAAATCATAATTTGTTAGTAGAAAAAATTTAAAATATATATCAGTTGTTATGTCCAGTATACAGAACTTTTCAAAAGTGCGTTAACTTTTTCCTTATTAGCAGGGCAGTACAATAAAATATTAATAGTTGTATAAAAAGATACGATCCAATAAAGATAAACTGTTATGAAGTATTTTTCTGTTTTATCAGAATAGCTTTCATAATGTTTGGTACATAATGAAAGTTATTTCGTGTACTTGTAAATTACTTAGATAATAGTATTTTTGATCATAGTATCCAAAATCGTGTAAAAATAGCATCTATTCCATAAACAATTTTATAGAACCTTATGCCGAGTTTAATTTGAGCTTTTAACTAGGACGTATAATTAAATTTGTATTTGACGTAAAACAAGTAACGCTTATCTTTCAGTTCCATTATAAAATTTAGGTTTGAAGCAGAAGATAAATTTAAATTCCACAACTAGATAAACCACAAAAAATGCGAATAAAATAAAATATAAAGATGTACACAATATGTTAAATAAAACTATGAGAATCTCATTTTTATTTTTTAGTTTTCTCTTACAATATAAAACATTCTGTGATATTTAATCTCCGGAACTGCTTTATCTTCTATCTCTTATCTCAAGAGTAGAGTAAAGACGTAATATATTTATAAAAAACGCTTAGAACTAGACGCCTAGTAGTTCTATGGGGATTTACGAAGAAAATTGGTCCTCTTGACGAGCGACCTTCCCACGACAAGGATTATTGCAATTGGTACACCAGGTGCGGAATACCAAGGTAGCATAATACGCATAAAACAACATACAGTGGTCTCTTTCTGCTTTAGGGAGTTGTCACTAATTATTGCTAAAATATAAATCCCTTGCTTTATAAACTGAAGGTCGTGAGTTGAAATCCCGCGTGAAAACAAAATTTTCACAGAAAAGTAAAATGAGCCAATGCGTCGGATGGGCATGTAAAAAGTCGATCCACCCACCAACCCGCATTGGACCGCCGTGAAGAGATACGGTCAAAAACCCAATAATGGAGAAAGCGTGCGTTAGCGGAGGCCTATGATCCGCAGTAGACTAACATAGGCTGTTGGTAAAATTTCAGTGAACACTATATGACACCTGCAAATTAATACGCAACCCTATTGAGTTTCAGGACTTTTACACAAAAACTTAGAGTATCTAGTTGAAGTGTAAGATTTACTTACGTACTTATTAAGTACTTTTTAGTTAAACATACTTTCGAGAGATTATAAATCAATACTTTTTACAGGGTTCTTACTTTATAATAATTTTGCGTAACGTGTTCTTCTAAGCTATGAAACGGACTATCGACATGAATAAAAATAGGAATAAAATGAAAAATAAAGATGTAAACAGTAAGTTAAATAAAACTATGAGAATCTCATACCGCAGTAGATTATTAATTTTCGGTAGTGTAAGCATTGTCTTTAAATGTAGTAGTCAGTTAGTTAGCCAGTGCTTACTTTAAAATATTTTGCTATATCGTTAATCGTTACTTTTGTAGAGAAAAGTATAAATTTATGTTAATTAAAATTCGTTTCATCTGGTATTTTGCCGAAAAAGGTAGAGACTTGGACTAGGTTGTTGTTTTCGCGAAATTGACATTCTGCTTGACAAGGGTCGAGTACACTAATAACATTTCGAAAATGCAAATCATCCCTAACCCTTTGCTATTAAATATTTGGAAAACAAGATAAATTAAACATACATGTTAACTTAATACACATTGAGTACTAATGGCCAAGCTTTCAAAAACTATGATTGTATTGCCATATACAAGCGATTTGTAGCATTCCAATATTTTGAAAACATCATCTCATCTCATCAGCCTGTAAAAGTCCACTGTTGTGCTCCCTAATACACTATCCATCCAGGAGGTTTTTGGACCGTGTCCACCACGCTGGTCAAATGCAGGTTGGTGGGTGGACCGACTTTTACATGCCCATCCGACATGGATCATCTTCTGTTCAGACAATTGGGTAATGGCCCAAATTGCCTAACCAACTAGGAAACAACGTGAAAATTTGTGGTCCCATGATTCAACCCGACTTCGGTTTCTAAAGCCCACTCCTCCACTGGCTACGGAGGCAGTGCAAAAACATAAATTTGTAAATTTATATGGAAAATAGAAAACCAATCCAAACTCTACACGCTATGATGCCTAATGGAATGAAATTCCATTTTGAAAATCGAAAGTCTTGGTTTTCATTTACACGATGGGAGTGTCCAGCCTGAATTTCTGTATAAGTTTCTTGTTAAGTTAGAATAATAAAGGCTGTTCCCTAAATGGCCCAAAACCATATTTAATCTATAATATGATGGGTAGACACTAAAGTAGTGTTATTTTCCTTGTGCAACATGTATGTTAAATAATGTCATAGTGTATTTTTAGACTTATGCTTTTAAATACAGAACGACAGATTTATAAATACTGTTATACTATACTTGTTTATCCATCCTGCGTATTTCAATAGCAAAAGATTTTTTTCTTTGCTATCTGTCGATAAAATTTAGCAGGATATCATTTTATATGTCAAAGCTAAAACAGTATTTGAAACGAATCTAGCTCATGTTTTTATCGCAATTTTCATTCATCACATTATAGAACAGACACAAAAAGAAAAGGAAAAGAGCTAAAGTTTCCTTTATTTGTCCTTTTAATAGTTGATTAGCTTAAGGTAACTTAAAAGATTTAAAGTTAAGTTACTCTGTAACTGATTTTATCATTGTTTTAAACCTAAAGTTTCTGTAACAAGCGGTTGGTTAGTTATTTGGTATTTACATGTAATTTTTGAATACAAAATAAAATCTTTAAAATGTGAGGCCGCCTTGATTCTTGCATTTTTCTAATACAATTTAATGAAGTTATGGTTACTTGTTTCTGATGTCTGAAATTTTTATTGTTGTTTTGGCTGTAACACGTAAATTGTGCAGCAAATAATTTTTATCTTTGCGATTTTTTTTTACGCATTATTCAATTTTTTTCACAGACTCTAGGTAACTTTTGTCCATGAAAAAATTTAATAAATATGTTTTTAAGATACGAATATAAAAAAATCTGTGTATGGAATAAACGCTTTTATTTCCAGGTCTTTGATTTCCCTCTCGAATTGATGTGATGTTGACAAAAATAACATTCGAAACGAATGTTTACCCATTTAGTTTTATACGAAAAAAGACAAAGTGACATTCTTTATCTGATTGGACTCTATACGTGTATATAGAAGTGTAAAAATTACAAAATACGTCTTTAAAGTTGACTTTGTTATATTTATAGCTACTTGCGTTAACTATTTGAACCATTAAATATTAAAAAGCAAGAAAATAGTCAAAACTGCATTGTTTAAAAATTAATTGTTTTAAATAATAAAACTCAAACAAATAACCGGTGGTAGGTCCCTGTTTACAGGAGACCGTCTGGTGGTACCACCGCGGTGCCTATTTCTGCCGCGAAGCAGTAGTGTGTAAACACTGCTGTGTTCCGAGTTTTGAGAGCACTGTAGCCAGCGTATTTACTGGGTAACGAGACTTAACATCCTATGTCTCACGGTAGGCAGCGCGTTGGTGGTACCACTGGTATTGCTAATGTCTATGGGCGCCGGTGACCACTTCCCATCAGGTGGCCGAATGCTCGTCTGCTGCGTATGCTATAAAAAAAAAAAAAAAAATATGTGCTCGAAACAAAATTTTAACGTCTTAATGCGACCTCGGTACTTTATATTTCAACCTTCAATTTACATAAAAGTTTTTTGGTTGATTATCAAATACGCTACCATCGGTTCAAAATAGGACGACTCTGACCTGAAAACAATCATTGACAGAAACACCGTGGAAATTGTCAGTCCCTATATACTAGGAGCGA
>JAGSMT010001964.1:0-20113 GCA_029286875.1 Lamproptera curius
TCGCTGTGGGAATAAGCCTCGGCGATCGCCGCTACCATCTGCGCGCCAGACTCTCGGTGAGTGGGACGGCCCAAGGACGAAGCCTGTTCATAACCATTTTATGGGCCACCCCACGGATCACTGTCCAGCGCCGCCAACAACTCCTCCCTAGCCGCGGCGATCGCCTCGGCTATTCCACTTGAGAGCCACCCTATTGCTGCTAAAAGGCGAGCAATTCGGCCTCCAGGGCCGGGTCTCTGCGCCGTCGACCACGACAATGAGTGTCTGGCGCCGTGCCACGATCTCTCTGCGCATCGCGGCGATTTCTGGATTCACCAGTACACCCGGCGTTTGGGAGGAGACGTTTGGCCCGGACATCGATGCGTCGCACACCTGTGACATTGCGTCTCGGGCCATTGCGCCTCCCCTCCACATCAACAATGTCGGGCGCGAAACCCACGACTGCAAATGTGCCGCCTCCTTCAGCAGCTCTCGGTCCAGGCTTCCGAGGGCCCACCTGGGGCGTCGACCTCGAGGTCCGCCAGGGCCGTAATAGGTGTCTGGAGGACCTGACTCGGAGACCCTGAATCGGATGTAACGATGATCCACACGGTCTCGATGCCCGTCAACACCTTCAGCCCTGTATTCGGCGAGCCAGGGCGGGAGCAGCAAACGATACATCAACGATCGACCGCCTGGAGCTCGTACACGTGTTTACCGAACCCTGTTCAAGACCGACAGCCCGACCTCCAGGAGCCACTCCTCCAGTGTCCTTCCCGCGCGTCTGCCAGGTGAACCTAAGCCGGTGATTTGGCGTTGAGATCCCCGACCAGCACAGGGAAGGGTCCGTAAGAACGGATCTGTGACCCCAGTCGGTCTAGGTAGCCCTCGAAGTCGGCGAGAGATCTGTTGGGAGAAAAGTGCTGAAACTACACAATATCTCCCAACAGAGCGCCGACGAAGCCTGGACCTTTCTTCACGTCCCTCGGATGAGGGGCTAACAGTCCCGCAGACCACTGCCGCAGTGTCGGACAGGTCCCAGCCAGTTATTGCCGGGGGAGACGTACCCTAAGGAGGCGGTCCTCCGGCAAGCGCGAAAGTAGAAAAGCGATTTTGTTTTCGCGAAGGTGTCTAGTAAGGTCACGAAATTGTCCGAGGTCTCAACATTGACCCGGATGCCTATGCGTGTGATTAGCCGACCTAAATTTGTTGATTTTGGATAGCCAAGTAAGAACACGGCTCCAGTGCCCTTCGTGAATCACGAGTGGGGTGGAGCCTTGGCCTAACGTTCAGCCATGAAAACCTCCAAGGTGTCAGGGGTGGCTTGCGAGCTCCGGCCGCTGGCCTTTCGCCGGTGTCGCGGTTGGGGACGGCGCGGTAAATTTAAGCGACTCGCGGCGTCGCTCTCTACTGCAGGGCGTTTCTTGCCCTTCTTACGAGGTCCCTTTCGGCCTCGTTGTCAGCATATAGCAGCGCTCGTGTGGGAGCGGTCGCAGGTTCGACTTTCATTTCTGTGGGCCTTGTTTCGTCTTTAGCGTCTAACTGCGCTGAAATCTAATTCGCACGGGGCAGGCGTTACGGACGGGCTCGGTACCGGGTAAAGCTGTCTGAGGGCGACGACGCGGTCAACTTTTTCGGTCCGGCTGGCAGCGACGAAAACTGGCGTGAGTCTTGCCGCAACCATCGGGTCGTTTTTCGCGGAAGTCGTCGTCGATGTCGTCGCGATATAGGGCGGGATCATAAATGTCCATATTGGGCTATCCATTGGGACGACCTCAACCATGGTCGTGTTATAGCTAACCCTGGTCCTAATAATAACAACAGGTGTATGGCGCTAGGCGCTATGTGTACCTCAGCTGTCCGCCAATGCTAAGCATCAATTTAATTTAACAAGCTAAATGCCGTGGCTTTTTGTGGTGTATGTATCTATTTACAGAAAGCCGGAACCTGCCTGCGAGCAGCTTACTCACTACACTATATTATACACTGATGCGGCGGCACTGTCACGCCAACTAACTATGAAGCGCGTATGCGATATTGTCGGAGACAAGCGGGAGCGTACGAGAGGGGTCCGTACCGTGCGGAAGCTCAGAACGGACTGTGTTTGCACTGGGTGCAGGCCTTAACAGCCCACTGCATATCAATGCAGTGGGCTGTTAACATCAGTCAAATATTGAAAGTCTGCAACATTTAGACTTTCATACAGATTAGAAATACCACCGGCTCTAATATAGTCCTCAGTCTCCAAAAAAATCAGGCCTAAAACGAACTAACCACAGATACTAAATAAAATTATATTTCTGTTAATTCGAAATTGGATGCAGTGTATTACAAAAGTATTAAAAGTGAAAGACATCTATAAATTCGAGATAAAAATTATAAGTTTGACCTCTTTATATTGTTTTTAATCACTACATGGTATAAAACAAAGTTGCTTTCTCTGTCCCTATGTCCCTATGTATGCTTAAATGTTTAAAACTACGCAATGGATTTTGATGCGGTTTTTTAATATATAAAGGGGTAAAAGTGGAAGGTTTACATGTATAATATGCATACATTATAATCTACAGAAACGCAGATAAATTTCTCGAACATTGCGCCTGTGCAGGCCAGGGGAGTCCTAGTTAACTATAATTTAGATATATATTATTTGTACTTATAGGTGGTAGGACCCATTTTTACAGGGCGTCTAGAGCGTTACCACTTCGGTGCCTATTTCTGATGCGATGCAGTAGTGTGGAAAAGCTGCTGTGATTTGGTTTGAAGAGCACCGTAGTCAGCGTCTTAACTGGGTAACCAAGACGTAACTTGCTATGTTTCACGATGGGCAGCGCGTTGATACCACTGGTATCGCCAATGTCTATGGGCGTCGGTGACCACTTTCCATCAGATGGCCCGACTGCATTTCAGCCTGCGTAGCTAATAAAGAACACCGTCTGTTTCATTATCACAAACGATGCGAAAGTCCAGCTAAAACAGCATAATAAACGCTGTAAATTCTGCACACTAGATAACATGTTACTGTAACTATTGTAACCAAGTACTGTCCTTGCGTAAAGGCTGAATAACGAGCGCCATAAAAAGTAGACTTCTACCAAGGAACTCATTATTATAATTGCCCAATTTGAAACTCCGCTAATTGTGTTTTAGATAAGATATAAGGTCAGGTCAAACATTTCGTGAATAACATTTTTTTTGAGTTAATCATCCTTTCTTAGAGAACTCGTTTTGAAAATTTAAAATATTATTGTGATAAGGGCGATTTGAAAAAGACGTCCAAAAACTTTTTAGAAAATAAAAAACGGGTTACCGGTTTATAATTCATTTTCCGTTATGTTTTCTTAACTTACATAATTAAAAATAAACAACTATTTACAAGATAGGTGACGATACTCACAGATTATACTAACAGTAGGATCATTTCTGCCGCAAATTATAAGTGCGTGAACATTTCTGTCTTGGTTTTAAGGCACCGGAGCGAGTAATGTCTGCTTAAACGTAAAATACAAACGTGTATAATCACAAACCGAAGTACTTGGTCTTCGGCTCAGAATCCTTGGCGAGAATCTTACCGGAATTTAAACAACGATAACATCTCGTTATCGGTGTTTTCAGGATTAGAATCATTCGGGCTGTTCATCCAATTGTCTGATATATAAGACGATCCATCGGTCGTCATCGGATGGGCATGTAATAAGGTAATAAGTCGTCTACCCTAAACCCGCATTGAACCAACATGTTTGCAACACTGGTCTAAAACCCCCTCATAAAGTGGGCGTGTATCAGGGAGACTCATTTCCAGCAGTAGCCTAACAAAGCTGATGATAATTTATTTATTCATTTATTAACAAGGCATGCCTACACAAGCACATTGACAGATAACAGTTAAAAAAAAAAAAAAAATTACTAATGACCGCAGCTTCACGTACATGCTCGCCAATTACAGGCACATTTAGCTATCAATAAACATAGCATTACGGACAATATGGATAAGGCAAACAATTTTGCTTAATACTAACATTAAAAAAAAATGATGATAATTATAATTTTAAACGGTATGAAATAAAATCTAAGACTGTATTTAAATTTTTATTACTGTTACACAAATATAAGCTTCGCTTGCTTATGATACCAAAACAAACGGTGCAAACATAATTATTGTCTCGCTATTAATTTTGTGTTGTGCACATGAAGTCCTTGTGTATAAGAGTGAAAATACAGCCACCAGTTTACTACGTTTATTAGAATTATGATAAAAGTCTCTATGCCCCAGAGGCAACCTTGATATTAGACTTCTCTACTCCTATTTCGTGCAAGTTAAAAGGAAGAGATATCAATTACACTGTTACTGTCTGTACTTACTGTAATATCTTCTTCTTTCATTGCCCTTCACAACGTTCCTGTAATGCGATTACGAGTCACGGAGGATGATAGCAGGCTATGAATAACGTCTCTTCTCTGTCCCGTGACTCCATCTTGCTAGGAGGAGAAATAAGGCAGAACGCCTGCCATCTTCAACGCTTCCTCACGCAAGGTGCATCGTGATCTAGCTTCTAGCAGCCAGCTCAGCGAAGCCTTTAAAACTGGCTATAGACTATTCTACAGGTACTGAGACAGCCTATTGGGAAAGACATCTACCTTGTCTCTTCTTGACTTTTGAGATTAGAACAAGACTTTGCTCCGTTTGCGGAAAAAGCATTTTGTCGTAGAAGTGGGATATCAATTAAATAACAATAATCACTTTGTAATAGTTACAATCGTGTATTACAAATGCTTAAACAGAGTGAATGTACAGCAATAGTGTCCGGCAAGGGAAAAGAGAGCAAGGGACGGTCCGTGGGTGTATATATATGGACCGGTGACAGTTGGAGAAAATGGCCTGTCAAGTTCGAGAATAGAATGATCGAGAAGCGTCTTGGTAGCAACGACATACGGAAAATAAGTTTGGAATATTCTAGAACATATTTTAGTGCATAACAATTAGCATAATATAAGGGTGCACCAGAGAAAGTACAATTCACAAGATGCGTTTTAGAACATTTTTGTTTGGAGATTATTTAATTTTCTACTAAAAAAGAATATGAAAAGTAAATTTTGGATTCATAATTATAAAGAAAATTACTATTACATAAAAAGAAGCTAATAAAGATTTAGTTATTTTCGGATCTCAAACGGTTTTGACCTCAATATTAAAATTTATTATGGCGGTAAACATATGATTGAATGATTTTTCTAATATATTACCGCACTAAAAAACTGGGCCTTAAATTATCAAATACACATTACTAATGAAAATAATTTCCAATAACAATTAATATCATTTTGTTACAATCATAAAAAAGAGAACAGACTGATCTCCTAAAGCACCAAAGTATTATTCTTAAGCACACAATATTTTTGACTGAAACGCTTAGGAAACCTAAACACGTTTCGAAAAAAATTACGATCCACAGAAAACAGTGAATTTTTCGCGGTAAAGGTGAATTTTAACCTGAACATGTTTCTTGCGTTTTTAAATCTTGAATGGAACTTTTTAATGGAAATTATTATTTTACTTCACTTTCAGTCATCACAATAGAGTATTGATGTAAGTTAAAAAGGTTTATGATTATGTTGCTTTGCTGATGTGCCTGCTATGCTTTTTGTTACCTACCTATGCTATAATAATCTATTTTGTGGTAGACGTAATAAAATATTCATTAGTATTATATTATATTACTACGGAATATTATAATATAGAACAAGATGTCTAGTGGCCGACTTATGTTTTCGAACTTAAATAAAAAATAATATGTTTGACATATAATTTTACTAAAAGTATTAAAAGATAGAGTACAAGCGCGGATTTAATTTTTTATAGATAACGTCATCCAAATGTCTTCCGTCCTGTTACACACTGTTCAGAAACGAGCCTCGTGATTCGTCTACACGCTGCAGTAAACTTGGTTTAATTGCGCTGATTTCGCCAACAGTTCGCAGTTGTTGGCAGTAAACTCTCTCTTTGAGGTAGGCTCACAAAAAAAATCCATTGGAGTTAGGTCTGCTGAACTCGAGGGCCACGGATATCCCCAAAGCGACTAATCAGTTTTTTGAGGAGATTTTCTCAACAAATCCATCGAAACTCTGGCCTGTGTAGATCGCACCATACTGTTGAAACCACGTATGTGATGAGAATGATGAATGCAGCTCGCAGGTCCGTCAAAAATAAATTCTAAATCATGACCGATAATTCTCACCATTGACACTCGTCTCTTTGGCCCGTGATTTTCAAAAAAAATGGTCCGATCATCCCATTCGTAAATAAAGCGCACTCAAACAGTTACCCTTAGGCAATGTAATGGTTTTGAATGCTTCAGTCGAGATTGCAGAGTTCTTAGAGGCCAAGTAACGGCAACTTTGCTGTTTACGTGTCCGTTTAAACGAAAATGAACCTCGTCGCTCCAAAAAATGTAATTCACAGTCGAAAACGCTCCAACATGGTTACACAAAAATTTGGTGAAACCAGAATTTTTTTCAATTCTTAAATTATTTGAATTTTAAAAGGATGAAACTTAACATCTTTTTCAAAATTTCATGCGCCAGTGGAGCTTCTCTTTCCGTATCGAAAGTCTGCATTTTCACGTAAACTGCGTTCAACCAGTTCAAGGTTTTTGGGGTCCTTGTCGATCGACTAGGTCCTGGCCGTGGTTGTTCATAGCCGAAGCAGTTGCGCGGAACCTCCACCCACGAACGAATTAGAATTTACTCTCGGCCCATCGCCTCTCCGTCGAATATTGAAATGTGAACAAAACTGTCGGCGAGCGAGTACGTAAGAATCATTACTCTTGAAAAATGCTTATTTTTTATTAATGACACCACCTTCCCCGCACTGCTTATAACTTATTGAGATATTCATTTTTAAAATATAAATCTGCCGCCAGACACCCTGTATAACATTATATATTTACTAACATGAGCAGAGGATACATAATTAATAAACGATAATTCTTCTAAAACTATATATACATCTAGTATATGTAGTAAAAACCATAACAGTCAATGTAGTTTATTTCGCATTTCACAGATTACAGGCTACGTTTTAATTTTGGAGTTCCGTATCACTATGAATATAAATGAACCTCTATAAGAACACTGCCTATCCGTATGTCATGACCGTTATTCTCAGGTACGGTTCTACCTATTTGGTTGAAATTAATATTATATTTTGGGATTTATAACCCCTGTTATAGGGCCCAAGGTCTCCAAATGATACAAAGGATATGAGAAATTAAAATTCAAAGACAAAGCTATTGTTTTTTATTGTTACAAAATTGATTTTACTTTTGCAACGAAACGTTGCTTGTAGCCAAAATCTACGACTCTAAATGGACCGGAAGTATCCTATGGGTCTTGGGTAAAAACCTATGACGTTTCATATTTAATAAAATATTTTAAACTCATATTGTAAACTTTTGAATTCCAATAACGGTTTAATGGGATTGTGGATATAATCCAATTACGTGTCGTTTTGAACAGCCGCTTCAGAATTCCCTCTACTCCCAATGTCCCGATCCCTCTAGTGGCCAATTGATAGGAGATTTTATTGAACAGCCCGTAATTTTAAAGGCTCCGCACAATAACAGATACTTAAAATATGACCGGATCGTTATTGCGAAATTAAAACCGGGGTTATACCACAATAGAGTTATTGTGTTTTAGAAAAGTAAGGTCAAAACTCGATAAAAAAATAAGGTTTACTTTTCTATTTTTAATTTAATTAATTCTCAATGGCTGAAAGCTACTTAATTGAAAATGAATGTAAACCACAAAACAAAATTAATGTAAACCATAAAAATTAAAAAGATTTAAAATTTTTACGTGCTCGGTAAATTAGTAAATGTGGCATATCAAGTTTTCTTAAACCAGCGAAAACTCAGTTGTGTGTTAATGAAGCTGGTGGTTTCTTAATAGTTTTGAAATTGAAACTAGCAAGTAGATTGACAAATAGTCTTACGTCTTTTAATAAATAAAACTACGAGACGAGCTTGACGATCATCTGTGGTGTCATATCTACTGCCTAACCCGGTCGAATGATATAAAATTTGAGGCAGATAGCAATCAGGGGATCAAAAACAATGATTCAACGAATCAATATCGTGTTACTAAAATTTATTAAAACCTTTGAAACTTTTATTCCCAACACAAAATTATGATAAAAGAAAACTGGAAAAGAATTCAGTTGGTGATATTAAAACGCTCACCGAAGTTCACCTCAATGTGAAATTTCTTCTCGAGTTTCCTAGACCGAATCCGAAACCGACCGTTTATTCGTAGATACAACGGAAGAGCGGTTCGCGTTTATACATGATTTTTTTCTTAGACTATGCAGTGAACGTGTTGTGACTTCTTTACATTTTTTTTAGAGTTATACTTCTTTAGGCGCGTTATGAAAAAATGATGAGAGTGAAATTTTACGATTTGTCACACAAAATTAACAGTTTATAATGAAAACGGTGAAAATGTAATAAGGTCCATATTACATAGTGATAAGGTTGATTTTGTGAGTGATAATGGAGTTGTCGTTTTTATTTGCGATGATTGTTGCTTAATGTGCTCTATGAGTTAGGATTAGGTTCGTTTTTGGTATATATATATATTATTATTATAATATATTATTATATTATTTAAATTTATATTAAATATATTATTATATAAATATATTAATTTTTGTAATGATGTTTATTCAACTTGATATAATGGTAATATTTTTATTCATTTAATATATCAACATTGTGATTTATCTATGTAATACGTTTTAGATAAGCGCCATCTAGTCCACACATAATCAAAGCTTCTGATTTATAGTACCGCTGTACAAGTAAGCCAACATCTCTTAGGAATTCTCATTTGTAAGCAACAGATGGCGCTGAACTACCAGTTATATGATATATCAAAACACGTCTTGTGAATACAAATTCTTAATCAGATTATTTATGATTAGTTCTTGTAAATCTATCATCTTTAATTATCTTAATTATTTTTGATTGATATTACTTACTATTTGTGAATATTAGTGAAAAAAATTGTGCTTATATACTTTTCAAGTGCTCCAATATAATTGAGAGTTAACTATCCGTATGTATTATTTATTGATATAAATTAAAATACTTTTATTTAATATAATTAACACTAAATATTATTAAATTATTAATGTTAAATAATTATTATTGTTATTTAATATTCACAAAATAAAGAAATAAATTTAATAAAACACTTAATAAAAAGTTTGTGATAAAAATTAAAATTGAACATCAAATTATAATATTAATTTTTAATATTTGCTATTAAATTGAATAAATAATAAATATTTATAAAAATAACCAAAATAAATTTAATGAAAGCTTTTTGATAAAATGATAACTGAAGTTCCGATTCAGACATTACGGGAAGATACTATGGAAGTGGACATCATTTAATTAAAAATACAATTCGAATAATAAGACAATTTATGTTAGACTTAATGTAAGAAAATAAATATTTATTTATTTAATTTTTCAAATTTAAACTGAACTTTGTTGATTATCCTTTTCCAATCCTTCTATTATTTTATTGTAATTAATTATTTGCATGCAATTAAAACCATTTTTTAATGATGCCAAAGAAGTATAACTTCTCACGCGTACATAAGTACACGCACCTTATTTATATGTTTTGTACTGTATTAGATCAAATATTTATGCTATGAATAGGTATGGTTATCAAATAAATATATTAAGAATTCTCAAAAGAAATAAAGGCAAACTTTTAAATCTTAATATTTCCAAAAGCTTTTTATACTATATAATATAGAAGGTTCTATAATTAATAAGTCTATTTAATGATGATTCTCTCTAAATATATGTATGGCAAAGAACGCCACAACATCAATAACATTTTCAAACA
Organism: Lamproptera curius; assembly: GCA_029286875.1. Classification (NCBI taxonomy): domain Eukaryota; kingdom Metazoa; phylum Arthropoda; class Insecta; order Lepidoptera; family Papilionidae; genus Lamproptera; species Lamproptera curius. Next base: position 9,901 of record JAGSMT010001964.1, read on the forward strand.
AATGAAAGTAAAGAAGTTGAACGCTAATTTATTTGAGAAGATTGGAGATCTCAACAACAGAAATTTACAAATGAGCTAAATATGTTGCCCCCGAATTGCGTCATTCCCATTCTGTTACTGACAGCGGTAATTTGCGTTCAGCTTTTAACGATTACGAAGATTTTATTTATTTGTACAACTGAAAGATATATGTTTTTTAGTATTGATACATCTCATTAATGGAAATTAGCCGAAATAAATTTTTATTGACATGCTCGAATAATTGTGTAAATTACCAGTTTAATTTTAAATAGATATATTTTTCTATAGAAACGATGAATTTGATTGTTTCAAATAATGTTACGATAATAAAATAGTGATGATATATAGAACATAAAACGCAAAGTGTAATTGAATTTAAAATGATTTAAATAATATTATGTTTTAAATTTTTAAAAAACATTATCGATCACTAAAGCATGCAACCCATTTTACAAAATTTGCTAATTTTTAAATATTTATATGTAATGTTTAAAAAAGGAAAAGGCCTTTTTTTGATGACCAACTTTACCCTCATTTGTAAACTCTGCCTCTAGAAACGCTTGATTGACATAGTTCTAACTTAAACTTTACCATGAGAGCTGCAAGCTTTAATGAAACTTTACCATGAGAGCTGCAAGCTTCAATGAAAAATTACGTCCTCCTCAACAAAAATAAATTTAAATAAGCTTTGAACGGGTATTAACTTAGCATTCTTGCGTGATTTGGCCATGTGACTTAGTAAACTGTAAAATGGTTATATTTATTTTAAATATTTCATGCAAAATGCATATTTTCAAAAAATCTAGGTAATTCTTAATTCAAAGAAACTAGTAGCAGTATTTTATTCAATAAAAATGTACATTTAGATTTTCTATGAATATATTTTATATGACCTATTCCTGTTTAAGACAATTCTACATCACTAATAACACATAAGCTTTCATGTTTGGATTGGATGTTGAGAGTATATATTTGCTCTTCAATATACTTTCAAGATTCAACTAAATTTGAGTTACAGGTGGTGATTATAAAAATTCTTTGTATGACATGCGACATTTCAATAAATAAGTAAAGCAGAATTATTTATGAAGGTGGCTTATTTATATTTAAGACGTTGGTATTAATATGAACATCGTATTTTGAATACGAAATAATGTTAAGACCTGTATAGAAATAAATCCAATGCGATATTCCGTCCCTTTGATCACAAATGTTTATCGCCAGCAATTCTCGTGTCGGACTATTAATAAAATACCTGCTCTTTCTTCGAGTTGGCAGAATATCGATGTCGAGCTCATTTTGTTTTATTGCTCCTCTGAGAACCTTTGCAGGATTCGGATTGAAATAAATCTGGATCTGTATAATTTATGCGCGGACGTTGTTTTGCTGGAAGACGGTATTTTGTCCCTATTGCACACCCGGGAGTGCTAATCGTTATGGAGGTAAATGTTTAGTTTTATGGTTAGAACAGCAATATCGATTATTGTGGCTTTTAACTCATATTTAATTTAAACTCATAACGTAACCGCTATAAATACATAACGTGTTACAGCACAAAAATATAAATGATACAAATAAAGGAACTAATTAAGTATATTTATTAAGTACAATGGGTAGCAGCGTGATTGCATGATTTATTAGTCTTTATACTATTTTTTTATTTTTTGTATTAACTATTTAGGTCGTACTTGTGCTCAGTTTTTTAGCGTCTACTTACATAAAATAAGATGGCTATAGAATTTACTTTACTTGCAATATTCAAAACAATTAGTATTTGTATGTGTTGTATTTGTATTTATAATTGTAGCGTTTATGGTTTTTATGAGTTTCATTTGTTATATTAGAAAAGTTCTCTTTTAAATAAGCAAACAAAAGAAAAAACTTACCTGTACCATAGAGAATGGCTGCAGCTGTGTGAGTTTTGTTTTTCGATCCAGATAGTCTATTTTAAAATTGAGAAATTAATGCGGAGAGGCTTCCGACACTTATAACTAATCTGTTTAAAGTCTATATTGAGTATTGATGACAAATCATTAATTGCAATAGCTTCTCTCGTATCAATTTGCCAAAAGTGAAAGAAGATATTTGTAACTTACAATTTTAATAACTACCAAAAATCTAATGAACAAATTTTTTTGCAATTTATTTTAGTTTTAAGTTAAATGTTAAATGTTTAAATAGTATTTCAAAAGAGTTTCCATCGCTGCGGGTGACAAAAGCGTGCGAGTTGCGACAGGAAATGTCGGTTTCGATGTGGGAGCAACGTTCACACATTCCATTATCACACATATTCTAATATCCCTTTTTAAATGCTATGACATTCTTTTAATCTAACTTCTTATTGAGTACTTTTAATGGGTTCAATACGACTTTATTTATGAAAACGACATTTATAACTGTAACAGTTCTGACAGTTATAACTCATTTTTCAGACATTAAGTTTAATAGCAATACACCAGATTAGTTTTCAGTTTATAAAAATAATTTAGCTGGATGTATATAAGGATAGGAAGAGCCTACGGAACACCGATACTCCTCTTCCCCCGGGCCCCACATTGGTTGCGAAGGATAGGAAGTGAGGCTCACCTCACCTTCTGCAACCCGTTCTCCGCTCCAGGGCGCATCCAAAGCTGGCTTATAAAGCCGCCTTGGAGCAGCCTCCCCCACGGCCGGCTTTCCGACTTAGGCCGGCCAGGTTCCTGCAGCTAAGCAGGCCACAGGTACTGAGCCCATCCGTGCCATGCTACCCCAACACGTTTAAGTGACCTTTTCTTGCAGTTTTTGTACTAATAACAAACAAAGACACGAAATATTCATCAAATTTACGTGTTAAGTTATTGCACGATTTTATAGAAAAGAAAATGTTTATATCATAAATAAACGTTAATTATTTCCGTTTATTTGGAGCAAGGAAGAAAGCAAATGAAATTTCGGGATAATATTATTTCTAATGCTTAATTTTCGTATCCTAAGAACGTTCAATCGCATAGAATCAATAATACTAAAACTTAAAACCACGTTTATTACACATTTTTAATTTCCAATGTGTCGAATACTTAACTGCGACCGTGGGCACGGGGTATACTGAAATGTCACGCATCTTGTTGCCAGTCCTGAAAGAAAAAAAATATTTTAAGTTTTTTACTCCAACCTATATAAAATGATCTTTTTTCATAATTACAGCCGGTTTTTTTTTAAAGAACGTTAATTTAGTTATTTAATAATTAATACAGAACTTTTTTGGTACATAGCGTTCAAATTAGTATTCAATTATATACCGTTATGAATGATATCTTCTAGTATTATATGTGTAACATGTTCCCGGAAATCGCATTTAGACCCTCTTCCGATTTTATATCTCAGATGGTACACAAAGATATGTGTAGATGCGAGATATCACAATGATTTAATATTAAATTTACGTTCAACGAAAAGCAGTAAAACATTTAATCAAAGTAAATGGGTTTATTTAACACACAAATAAAATTTTAATAGAAGTTTTGCATAATCATGTTTTAGTTAAAACTGGGTCACAAGTATGAAAACTTCTGATTCAGTTCTTACCAATCTTATGTCGTTGTCTTATCTTATATGTTCTATAATCACATGTCTGCCTTTCAACTGCCTGTACAGTGAAAGCGTGAACTAGAAATCGAATAGTTCTTCAAATCCTAGATTTCAACAACTTTTCATGGGTGTTTCGCATTGCCCCATCCAACTAGGAAACAACAATGAAAAATTGCAGACAGATCACCCGATTGTCTGTAAAATAAGATGATCTATCATGTAAAAAGTCGGTTTAACGCCTTATCTTTCTCTGGTTTTGTCGGTTATCCGTCTCATGGAGTTTTGACAGTATAAAGGAATAGAGAGTGCAACTGTGTTTGCGTATTTTATTGTGCACTATAAAATCTCCTGCGCAGTTGGCTGATCATGCATGTTGATTTTATTCATATATTATTATTATTATTATTATCATATGTTGACTTAAATAAAATAAATAACACATTTATTTTTTTAGAACTTTCAAAGTATTGGTTTAATCTTTGAGCATCAATTTTTGCATTATTTTCATAAGTATTCTTAACGTATAGATAAATATATTGTGTAAAGAAATAGTCTTGGGAGTAAAACGGAGTAGATTGACAAAATAGAGAAGTAACTTAAGTAACACAATGGGTTACTGAAGCCGCTTACGTTCAATGGAAACATAAAAATGCTTCATGAACAGAAACTCGATTTATAGATCCTACAAAGATTAATTTGGCGCAACGAATTGGCATCTCCACATTGCTCATTGGAACGCAACGAAACTTGAATATTTCGTTATAAATTTTAACGGATTTTCCCTTAATAAATTTGAAAACGTATGAATACGTCTAGTATAAAAGATGATTCACCAAAAGTATTTTCTAATTATAAGTACGTTGGCTTAGCTAGAATAATTGAAACTGGTTTGGCATATTTAATTGACCCCCCAATTAGATAAATTGATGCGTGTAATCTATACTGTAATTAGCATTGTTAGTGATGACACTATCAAAAATTCTAGGATTTTTGTTAGCGTTAAAAGCTTAGAAATCCTGACGAAATTAACAATTTGTTTGTTAAGGCATACATTTGTTAATTATACATTTTAATTAGTTGAAACATATACATAATCATAAAGAAGTGTCATTACTCATAAGGAGTGACCGATCTTCTTTGTATAGTTTAAATCTAAATCAGATGCGCCTCAGTGTTGATTTTTTATTTCCACATCAACACCCAATAAAATACTAATGCACAAGTAAACGGTTTAGTATCATAATAAATAAATAATATAAAATATTTATGATATAGCGAAAATATAAAATGTTGTTAGTTTTGTGTTTTAAATAACATACGAAAATGCGCAAATTATCACGGGGTTAAATTTATTACGCAGAGCGAGTGACATTTGATCTCCACAACCCAAGGGTCAACTGTATTCTATGGATAAATTAGATAACATTAAATTTAGAAAAGACTATAATGATTGCCACAGATAGACTTGACTACCGGGGCCGACATTTTTACTAGCCCCGTCGAATGGAACTTTTTACTCCTCAGACGATTGTGTAATTGGCCTATAATGTCCTCTACAACCAGAAAAAAACGAAAACACAAAATTGTTTCCCCGTGGATTCAATTGAGCATGTGCTTAAGTAAACGGAGGTTGTGGGTTCGAATTCCGCGAGGACTCAAGAACTTAACATTGTTGTTTACTATTTGGTTTGGGCAATGCGGGCAGATTATCCGATTGTGAATTTCCTTTGAAATAAGATGATTAATGTCCGACGCACTGATAGCATGGGGCAAATAAAAGTTGGTCCTGCGCTTTGCGCCCTTCCGGTCGTATCAGTTATCGTCTCATCGGACTAAGAGAGTGTATGAAGTACTCATATATACTTACCGTATGAGAAGAGCGAATGTGCTTGTGTTTGCGAGTATACTTGAGCACTAAAAATACAACTAAACGTTATAAATTTTATTAATTTAATATTCTCATAGATTATAAACGGATCGATCTACAGAAAGTGTCTCGGTTGTATTATATCAGCAAACTTTGTATATCTCAAATGTCAAAAGGTATACGATCTTAAGGGACTATGATGAATTAAACCGTTTGATATAATTTTGGGAATAAAGTTTGTGCCTTTTTATTGCATACGCAGGAGGTAGCCTGACTGCTCGTCTGCCTGCCTATGCTATAAAAAAAAATATAATGGCTTAATATCCCGTTATTCTTCCACAGTACTAGAACGGGAAGCAATATTAGTGCCTCACAACATTCAGAAGCTATAACACTTATTAGAAACATGTGTGTTTTCGGCAAAACTGTTATGCCGTAAACTGTAAAACTTTTTTGTTACTTTTATGTTATGAAACTACAAGTATAGAATAAGAATGAAATCCTAAGCTGAGTGAGTTTTTTTCCTAATAGTTAGCCTAAATGTTTTAAATAATACATTTAAATTGTATGTAAAAAATAAAATAGGCAACGAATCTTTGTCTTTGGGTTTATAAATCAGCTCTAAGTGAAACGACTAAGCTAAATGAAAGTAAAGTGAAACCATCAATTGGTAATGAACTACTCCTTAAGCTTCACTGCTTGGCAGAGTAATTAAAGTGTCCAATCTGATTTAAAGTTTGCTCAACATTCATATATTCAGGAGATTAATGGAAACAGGACTCAAAAATTTATCGTGACTTTGGACTTAACTTTTTATTGAATAGTTTTATCGCAACGTAAACTTACCGTAGAAATATTTTTTTTAAAAACGGTAGATGGCTTCTTGATATTTCTCAGTGTTTTTCATATTAAATACTTTCGTTTTCATAATGGACCGATTCCCAACCAAAAGAAGGAGATACTCAATTCAGAGCCTATGGTTTTTTTTCTTTATATATGTTACCACGTTGTTCCGCTCCTAGACATCCGATTTAGATATTTTTTTTTTAAATGATTAACATTGTTAATTGTAGATAAAATGCTGTTACTTTATTTTAGCATTTAAGATACAACATAAACAATTTTCTTTAAATTATATTTTAAATCTCGACGGTGTTTTATTGTGCAAATTGAAACTCATTCAACCATTGTTAGAACGCGCGTTTAGTAACCACTCGGAGAATATTTGGATAACAAGAACATTATGTTCATAATAAATCTCTTCTTACGCGAATTTTTTGGCACATGGAACGGTTTATTTTTTTATTATTTCTGACAAAAATATATTAATGGAATCTAAAATCATTATTGAACTTTTAAAACGACTCCGTCTCTGCTGTCGTCTGTCCCCATGTATGCTAAAATCTTAAAAACCATTTAATATATTTTGAAGCGGTTTTATCTAATGGAAATAGTGATTTACGGCGAAGGTGTTTATGTATAATATATGCATAATTTTGTAATGGAAACTCTGTAAGTTTAAAGGTTTCCAATGTGATATCGTAAATAAACACATTTATATGCGCACGGAGCGCATTCATTTACTTTTTTTTATTCCAAACGCCGACTGAACTCCATAACAAAAATCAATGTACTACAGCATCGCACACGTTAAAATATGTCTAACACTTAACGATAACACACAATAACCATTCTTCGTACGGAGCCAGGGCGGGTCGCATATTACATGCAATATTGCTTTCAGTTAACTAATAGGTTGTTGCTATTTTTAAAATTTCCTTTTTGTATTAAATAAGTTTCAATTTTTTTGGACTTATTCGTTATTGAATAACATGACTCAATCAATTTAATTATATAGTTCCAGTAAAGCTTTAACAAAAATAAAATACAAGTTAATTAAGCGCTTCAAAGACAAACAAAACACCGGCCACGTGTACGTTATTTGTTTAATTTGACTCTGTAATAACCAAGTCAATATTGAATTGAAAATTGTTGATCTAAAAGTTAATATAAAGTCTTAAATAAAAGTTCTTGCACCTATAAATAATATTTAATAGCACAAAAATGATTAGTGAGAAATAACGCTATAAATAACCCTCTTCATTGATCATCAGTTTAAAAATGAAGGCAAAAATAGAAATGCGTATGCCAAAGTCAAGGTCTATGGCAGTTCTTTTTTTTTCAGTACACTAGATTTCAATAATGCAAAGCCTGAAACTATTGCTTTTGCCATATGAAAGTCTACATTAATAATTCAATGAATGCTTTTATCGATTAATGGTCTATTTAGTGAAATAAAATAAGTATTACAGTAATATTATATATTAATTTATTGCTTAGGCAACAAATTCTTCAATTTTTTATTCTTTACGTTTTATATATAAAAATTCTAACAATCCGCTCTTTACATAAAATTTTAAGATAAACGAAAAATATTTGTCGACGAGATAAGTAATCGTGTAATATGATAAAATTAGTGAACACTTTAAATTTGACGCTCTAAAGCCTTTGCATTTTTAAGGTCTTTTTTTTTCTGTCTTAATGAAAACTATTTTAATTAAAAGCAACTTCAAAACACCTATTACAAAAGTTTCTTGCCAAGATATAATGTACGTAAAAATTAAATTTAATATTGTTATTTGTTCATCAATCAATCACAAACGTCATTAATTGTCCTGTCAGTAAAATTCAGTTAATCAAAGTAAATAATTATTTCTTATTATTGGCGAATATTTTACATTTTAAATTCTCGACGTTTCGAATATTTCAGGGGTGGTCACGGGTAGACTGTCTACCCGTGACCACGGCGCTTTATTTAATAATCGAAGTAAAGGTAATTAACACAGGATAAATACAAAGCTTATCTTTGTCCAGTAATTTTTCATTTTTTTCTTTTTTTTTCCTTTTTTTGTTGACCTTTTATTGTACCCACGTTTCGCTATGTGCTTTTACAAAAAATATATGACTTACATGTTTCTGGGTAGCCTGTGTGTGTGTCATTGTGTTAAAAAGTTATCTTGACCTGTTTATTCTTATAACTGAACATTTGATAGAATTCGGCCCTAGGATGCAAAAATGTTATTAGCTAAATTTAGCGTCCTTCTGTTGTAGTATGACGCTCCAGTGACTGTAGTGTAAAAAAGACGTTGTTATTGAAATAATACCAATTTAAGACAGATTGTTTCTTACACAAATATGTATGTGTGTTAATATTGCGTTCACTATATCAGCCATTATTTGAATAGGACACATTAAAGTCAATAAGTTTCTAAGCATACACGCACAAGAATGAAAAGATATCTCTGGCCCTCGATATCTGAAGATTTGATTGGTAGATTTATTATAAATTTTAAATTTATAGAATACTCGTTCAAAATAAGAGTACTTGAATATAATAGACCTTCAGCTGCCTCCGTAGCCAGTGGTATAGGCGAGTGCCTTAGAAACTGGAGGTCGTGGTTCGAATCCTGCGGGGACTCAACAAATATTCATTGTTGCTTCCTAGTTGGTTAGGCAATTTAGCGATCACCCAATTGTCTGAAAAGTAAGATGATCCATGCGTCGGATGGGCATGTAAAAGTCGGTCCACCCACCAACCCGCATTGGACCAGCGTGGTGGGATACGGTCCAAAACCTAATGGATGGAGGTGTATTAGGGGAGGCCCTATGTCCAGCAGTGGACTATCACAGGCTGATGATGAAGACCTTCAGCTTATAACAAAGCAAGAGCGTGTACATCGACTTATTATTAAATGGAATATTTTAATTTATTTTACTAGAAAAATTCTTTATACTTTATATAGTATACTATACAACTACATTTCGCTACAAATTAAGTTATTTTTTGATTATTATGAAAATAGAATTTTGGCGTACAAAAGCTAAAAATGTAAAGCATTTTACCTCTTATGAAATCCACTTATAATAATTTTAAATCCAATAATTTTATCTCTTTCTTAAAATTAAAATTTCAAAGTACTATGTATTCAATTTAGGTTTAAAATCTGTTCGAATATCTTGTATGTATTCTGTAGTGTTTGTTTTCTTCTCTGTAGCAAGACCTGATTGCGGTCCTTGTACTTGAATATTTTACTCTGGCCATTGGCACAAAGAGGGTAGAAAATCATTTAGATTTATTCAAATTTAACCAACAGATCCATTATTCTGAAAAAATAATATAATATTCTTCTTGTACTTGTGATTGTACAGCATGATGATGTCAGGTAGACATTAGTGTTCATAATACCTTAAAATGTAGCAATTTTTAATGTAACAAACAAATGGAAAATTTGTCTCTTAAACAACTTAAATTACGGTGGTAGGTCCCTTTTATACCGGTGGTAGGCTCCTTTTACAGGAGACTGTCTGGGTGTAGCACCGCGGTCTTTTTTTTTTTACCGTGGGAAATGTTTACGCATACCGTCCTCGCGGGGCAAAGACGGGTTATGTCGGACTCGCACCGGCTAAAACCACCACGTTGTTCCTTCCTGACGCCTTTTAGGGTGGGGTCACAGGAACGTGCTTCCACTCATCTGCAACCCCACCGGCGCTGGCCGCCGAAGCAGCCCTGTCTCGGCCTTACGGCATCAGCCCTTCTCGGGCGCGTCGGAACTAAGGCGCCTTCGTCTCGGCTCCCTGTAGTTAGGTAACAGACTCCCCGAGTCTGTTACTCAGGCCGTGGAGCCAGGAGTTCCCAACCCACATGGACGATACTCCCAGCCCCAGCGGCGGCCCGGATGTTAAGCGCCTGCTCCATTT
>JAGSMT010001965.1:0-10798 GCA_029286875.1 Lamproptera curius
TATTAAATAAATGTGTTTTTATGAAATTATGATTTTGCTGATTGAATAAGATTTATAGCTTTATCTTTCGCCCCTTTGTCTTAGTTTAAAAATAAATAATATAAATATGTAAATAACATCTTAGATAAAATAAAACCTGTTATTTAAAATTATTTTGTCATTTGTTTTCTGTATTCCTTGTCTAAATATTCATTTAATACAAATCAACCTTTGAATTTGTACATTTATTGAGCATAGAATTTACGATGAGAACCAACTCAAATTATATTATGTTTAAAAAACATAAGTATTCTTCTTAGTTATGCTTCATTAAATTATTTTGTGAAAATAATTTTTTTATTTCCACGTATATCGGGATATTTGCATAATCGAAATTTGTCAATCATCTATACATACTAATATGTTATATAAAAATGGTGTTTTGTTATATGTACTGGACATTAGCAAAACAACATTTATTTTAATATTTTCTGTCTGACTGTTTGTTCTGGCTAATATCATGGAATGGCTTATCTGATTTTCACGGGACTTTCACTATGAGATAGCTGATGTAACTGGAAGTAACTCAGGCATTTTTTTAGAAAAAATTATATTACCGCGTGGACGAAGTCGCGCAGCAGCTAGTTTAAAGAGCATCTATAACTTTTTCATGTTTTAAGAATAGTAACTAGCATAAAAGTATGTATATAATTACCAAACTAAAAATAATTAAATTAAAACATACTATTTTAATGACACCAATAATGTGTTTCATTTATGCAATCGAGTAAACCAATAAGATATTAATATAACGCGAAATGTGATTGCTACGTTTCTAAAGGTATGGCTAGAACTATTCTGTCATTGAGACTGATTTATATAAAAATAATAAATTTTAACAGTATGTGCTACGATATCCTAATATCTCCATGACTACGCTGCGCTAGCTAAATAAGTGAATTAAAATAGGTAATTTTGTTAGAGTTTAGACTTTCATGCTATTCTAATACTTTAAGCACACGGTCCATCTCACATTATTTCAAATAAATAAAAAAAAAATATCTTAAAATATAGAAAGTTAGAAACATCGAGAACGACGAATAAACGGAACGAAATATAAATTGACAAAGTACTTTGTTTAGTCTTAAAATCATTATATTTTTTATCGACATCGTTGATAATCGCAGCCTTGTTATTTTTATGTAAAATGCTGCTTTAAAAAGACAATTATTAAACAAGAAAAAAGACTAATGATGTTTTAAAATTTGTTTCCTAAAATGCTTGTAATCAAAATTAATATCGTTACATGTTAAAATGCTAATAAAATAACAGTGGTCAGTGTAGTAAAAATGCATGTTCTTAATTTAACAATACTATAAATTTATTAAATTTTTCGCATTTTTTTTTTATTTTTATAGCATACGCAGGTAGACGAGCAGTCGAGCCACCTGATGGAAAGTGGTCACCGACACCCATAGACGTTGATAATACCAGTGGTATCGCCGACGCGCTGCCTACCGTGAGACATAGGGTATTAAGTCTTGTTTACCCAGTAAATACGCTGGCTATGGTGCCTTCAACTAAAACCTGGAACTCAGCAGTGTTTTCACACACTGCTTGCGGCAGAAATAGGCACCGCGGTGGTACTCCACCAGACGGTCTCCCTGTAAACAGGGACCTACCACCGGTATAAACATTTTCAATCTAGTTTTTTTTTACAACACTTTATCAGTGATAGCAAAAAGTTTGAACAATAATCTTCTTAAATAAATTTTATGAAAACCTACACCTTTCGTGGTTATTTAAAAATCAAAATTTGGGCAGAACTGTTGTACTTATTGCCTTTTCCAAAAAAGTATTTCTCGACTTGACAGTTTCACGTCAAACAACTTTTGATTATCATTCCGTAGGGTTTTATTTTAATATTCGCAAAATGCCTGCTGGAACCTCAACAATGGATCCTTTGAGAGAAAAGCATTTCAAGACTTCAGAAAGAAGTTAATGGAGCATAAAGAAGTTGAATCAAGACTAAAAGACAGTATGTAATGTTACACAGATTCGTGCCTATTCATTGTGTTTTTAGTGTCTTATTTGAGACAAAGTTTCGCTTACTCCTTCTAAACTTATTAAGTGTTGGTAAACATGTATTTTTCCACATTTATTTCAAAGACAATATCAATACACTTACCCTATTTGAGTACAACAAAGGATAGTTCTAGGTGCAACTCCTAATTATTAAGTTAAGAAGTTTTAAAGGAATTTTGCTATTTCAATAGAGAACAACTCAAAGATCTTACCAAGCAGTACGATAAGAGTGAAATGACTTGAAAGCCCTGCAGAGTGTCGGTCAAATTGTTGGAGAGGTGCTAAAACAGTTAACTGAGGAAAATGTGAGTACAATACTCATTGGAAGAGAAGCTATATTTAAGTATAGATAATATATATAAATAGGACCAAATATATCCTAAAGTAACATTGAAGTATAATATCTTGTTAAATTATAATATTTTATAATCTTTCTTTTGTTTTGATTTGCATTAAAATAAACAATCAAAAATTAAGAATGACCACATTTGATAGGTTAATTGGGACTTTCATATATATTCCACATTAATACTACACTGTGAAATTTTATATTAAAATGTCAGTGATCAGTTGTTATACAGACCACACATGTGACAATTTACCTACTCAATTTCTAATTCACTTATTCAAGTGCTCTTCAAAGTTGAACACTGCTCATAGTTTACAAAAGACTTAATTTGCAATGTATTTACCTATACTTCTAAAGCTGTCAAGTGAGTGGATTTAAAGATTTTAATAAGCATTCAAAGAGTGTAAATGCGACTTCACACCTCACCTCCGTGGAAACAAAACGCTGCATTTTATTGACTCTTTCTAGCATTGCTTACGCCGATTTTACACAGAGTGCATAAGTGAGTTTTTTGCTTGCATTTTTGTATATTGTAAATTGATTATGAGCGTCAAAATCGCTTATGAAGCGTTCACAACTATTGCGTATCGCAGTCCGACTTATCAAAGATTGTAAATAATGCAAATGACCTTCAAATTACTCAAAGAAAAAGAAAACAACAATTTGTTCTTGAATGCGCTATTTAAACAAAATTATTGGCTTTACTTAGAGTCCTCTATGTCAGATCACAAACATATATATCTAGGAGATTCATAGGACTGAGATAGATCCTATCATGAAAGTTAAATATAAAAAGTAAATATCAAAATTTTACAAGATCATAGAAGGCATTTTACCACAGCAAATAGAAACGGATTACAATAACTTAGAATCTCTTTAATGAGACGACTAAAACAAAATAATGAATCTTCCAACAAAAGAATGAATAAACAAAGAAGCAATAGATTTAATAAATAGAAGAAATACGATTTGGCATCAACTGGAAACATTTCTAAGGATGACTTTCTAAGAAAGCATTTAATAAACTCAAAAATATAACAAATAAGATTTTATCCTTAAAGGCCATTATTATCATAAAATATTTAAGGATTGTAAGAGAAACTTTTAAAATGTGGGAATATATAACTCACTATGTACTCAACAAACAATGCTAACAGTTTGCACACAAAGTTATTAACCCTAAAGAAATTGTAGATTATTTTAATGAGTTCTTTGCAAATATCGGAGCAGATGCTTAATAAAATACCACAAAAGTACTGCAACAATCTAACATACACACTGCACAATAACTCACAAAAACTCAGACACAAACACTATCAATAATGGAAAATACGATTCTTATAAAGTAACACAGATTATAAAAAGCTTGACTCTAATACCAGCGCTGGTATCGATGGCATAAGTACTAAGACAATATAATCTATTAACAACATTATTGTAAAACATTAGCAAGTTGTATAAATAAATGCTTCAGTAATGGCTGTTTTCCAGACCTCTTGAAAATAGCAAAAGTAAACCCTATTTCAAATCAGGTGATCGAGGGATCCTAATGATTATAGGCCCATATCAATCCTGCCTGTACTATCAAAAGTTTTTGAAAAATATTACATTTGCGCTTAAACAACTTTCTTGAGTCCATAATTTCTATAAAAACAATATGGCTTTCGCCCTCACTCTAAGGATTCTACTCAGTAGCTGCTGTGGTAAGCTACTGTTGACCTGGTAACATCTATAAAACTGAATATTGATAAGAAAAAGTATGCCTGGGTGTGTTTATTGATCTTAAAAAGCTTTTGATACTATAAGTCCTAAATATTGCTGATGAAACTAAAAGACATAGGAGTCACAGATGTAGCTTTTAAAATATTTGAATCATATCTTGCAAACAGGCAGCAAATAGTAAAAAGTTAATGACCAAATACAGAAACCTAAAGGTATTTACTTACTTTAGGTACTTTTGTTCCCCAGAGATACATTCTTGGGCCATTGCTCTTTTGATATATATAAATAATATACACTTTGGGACCCAGGGGTGATAACACTCTACGCTGACGACACTAGTCTATTCTATTATGGTCATTCCATAGGAGTAGTAATAGATCAGGGCAAAAATATTTAAATATATTAAACGTAAGCTAAAATCTAACTTGTAACAATAATTAATCAAAAAACAAATTATATTATTTTTGCATAAAAACAAGAAAATCAGTAGTTTTAATCCTCTCTAATGGATGGTGTTCTAAAATAAGTCAAACAAGAAAATATTTAGGTCTTATCCTGGACAATCAGCTCTCATGGAAACCATACATTGAAAAATATATATAAAGCTGTCATCTCTTACTGGTGTTCTTAAAGTCTGACGCGAGTTTCCAAACGAGTTGGCTTTCATTATTTATAACTGCTTAGCAAAACCCCATATAGACTATTTATTTTAATAGAAGTATAGAACTGCTTATAGATCTAATATTCAAATGCTACAAACTGCTCAGAACAGATTACTTAAAACTTTATTTGGATATGATTACCTTATAGCTACAAAAATAATCTATAGTGAAACTAAATTAATGAATATTGCTCAGATGTATAAATATAGTATCTGCACTTTAATAAGAAAATTTTAAAGAATAAGATTCATACCGATATATAAATAATGCAAAAGTTTGTTTTAAAGGAAGAAAAAAAATAGTAATAATCGGACCATGTTCTGTATATAACTTGTTAGACATATACAACTTTTTCTTTGTAAGTGAATTAGAATGTAATTCTTAAAAGAAATATATGTCTTAAACCATAAAATGCATCATATAGAGCATCTTTATAAATCATATGGATAATTGTATTTCTGTTTCAAAAGTTATTTAAGAGAAATGATATTCCCTTATCTGTATTCAAGATACTAAGTGGACTATTATAGTATGACACAAAAACATATTGCATTTAAGATTAGATATACTATAGTTTTTTTGTAAAGTGGCGACCTAACTAATGATTGATTTTACTAATTGTGCCTTCTTGAAATATTTATTATTTATGAAAAACTATTATTGTTATGTGAATAGTTTTGTTAAGTATTCAACCTTGTTGATAGGCCAGATTTTTTTTTATGGCATACGCAGGCAGACGAGCAGTCGGCCACCTGATGGGGAGTGATCACCGACACCCATAGACATTAGCAATACCAGTGGTATCACCAACGCGCTGCCTACCGTGAGGCATAGGATGTTAGGCTGTCGTTTACCCAGTAAATACGCTGGCCACGGTGCCCTTCAAATCGGAACTGCTTCGGCAGAAATAGGCACCGCGGTGGTACCTACCACCGGTTACAGGGGACCTACCACCGGTACAGGGACTACCACCGGTTTTATAATTTTACAATTGTTGTTGTTATTAATCTTTATAAAATAATATTGATGCTATAATTTTATTGGCAGTCATTGTCAAAGCAACAAATGGCCCTCGCACGTAGTTAGTTGCAGACGTCAGCTGGACAAGAATAAGCTGAAGGGAGGTACAAGAGTCGCTCTGATATGACAACACTCACTATCATGCGTCATTTACGAGAGAGGTATGCAATAATCAATATTATTTACTTATAGTGTCCGACTGAATTTCGGTTCGGTTTCGGCCAAGTTTCGGCAAAAATCAAGTTTCGCCGCAATTTGGTCTCGGCCGAATTTGGTTGAAACTTTGCCGAAACCGAAACTGGTTTCGAAGTTATCATGTTATCAAAATTAAATGATTTAAAGGAAACAAAATTGTATCGAAAGTGTATCAAAACTCAACTGAGCTCAAATCAGTAGATTTTAGTTCAGACAACCATTTTAGCTACTTAAAATAGATCGATGATTCTTCTAGAACGACGAGAAGGGACTCAAAAGTAGCAAGTACAAAAAAGAGACCTTGGTAACAAAATAAATAAATACTGGAAGGAATAGCTCAGATATTTGCTATGTTAATAAAAATAATCTTCGATTCTTTGCTTTTTTTCTGAATGTAGTGATTTGTGTGCCTTCCAGGCACGTTTTCTCTGAATTGAAGAAAACCAAGTGCGGGCTTATAGCAAAAACCTCTGTTAAAAAAAATAACGGCGCATAATATTCAATATGATTGTGAGGCAACATAAGAGTAGTCTGCTCTGCTGTATTCCATTGCCATAAGGCGAGTGTCCCAATTTTGAGGAGAACGAGCACGGAAGACAAATATCATTGCAGCCACCTCATTTTTCCAAGAAAATGCTGCTAAATTCGAAACACTGTTTTAAGCGATCAAAGAATTACCATCCGATAGCTAATTCATGGAACGGGCATTTTAAAAACATTCAGCTATTATCTGTAAATAAATTTGAAAAAGTTTGAAAGGAGCATTTGTGCGTTAAAGGATATTATTGCTGTAATGACTTGATAGATAACACGCCCTGGTAATGAACTGCTTGCTCCAGGCTATTCTAAACTCTTATAAAATAATGTTGTATGTAAAAAAATTGTAAAATTCATCGAAAAAAGAAAGAAAATCCCTCTGAGTTTCTTACGCCGGTTCTTTTCAGATCAGAGGCTTACATATCCAAACCGGTGAAAGTTTATTTGAGAATCAATAAGAAAGTGTAATGCTTCTAAATTGAATAAAGATATTTGACTTTGACTTTCATATGGAGGTATTCAATCCACATTGACACAACTTTTGTATATGAGAAAAGTCTCCGCAAGATGCCGAGAATCAAAAACAATATCGACTTGACATTTCGAAAATATTGTTGGACAAGTTATAAGAAGATTCGGAAAACTTTGTTGTCCGTTTTGTAACAGTCGATGGAACATGATGATGGGTTATCCTTTGGACATCGAGACAAAACTGAAATGTTCGCAATGAAACCACTATTCGCGCCAACCCGAAGAACTTTCATGCCGTGGCATCGACTGGCCTCAATATGTTGGGTCTCAGAAGTGATATTATTATTTATTACCTAGAGCTGGAACTACATTTAATTCCCTAGTTGCGAATGCCGTGAATGATAAAAAGAGGGAATCGTCAGAGGTGTGCTGTTTCGACTTAATATCGCACCGAAGTTAGGTTGGTAGAAACGATGGCGCCATTCCAATTGGTCGAGAAGCCCCTTATTCACCAGATCTGGCGTATAAGAGTTTTTTTATCTTCTCACCAAATTTCCACAATATTTAAGAGGAAACATATGCGAAGATAAGGAAGGGATGTTGTCAAGTTCTTTTGCAGAACTATGACAATTTTTTAAGGATTGAAGCCTTAGAAAACGCTAGAGTTAGTGTAAGGAATATGTAGAAAAATCAATAATTAAGTTATTAATACTCATTATATTCTATCTCATTCCCACTACTTTTTGATCCCTCCTCGAAACTACAAATACAAACCAGAGTATTAATTAGTAAGATCTCAAAACACCAATAGTAAGTTTTTAACGCAACAGTAACAATTAGAAATGTGTTTATTGATAACTGATATTTATTTCGCTATGAGAATATTATTTAAAATTTTTTTTAATTTTAATATTTTATTATATAAAAAGAAAACAACTTAAATATATCAATACCAGAAACTAATTACACTGTGTCTCTCTTTCATGTCTTAGTTTATGTAGAAAAATGGCTAAAAAGCATCAAATTTCAGTACTTTAAGAACTTTGGCTACTGACCACGTGAGTTTTTATTTCGGTTTCTGGTTTCGGTTTCAGCCGAAACTGAACTCATGGCTGAACTTTCGGTTTCGGTTTCGGTTTCGGCGTAAACCAGTTTCTGGTCGGACTCTATTTACTTTTGCAGTGTTAAGTTATTTTATAGTGTTGTTAATAAGAAAGGTGCAAGAGTTTGAAATTTTTTGCCATATAATGTAAAAATAATTATTTGCCCCATACAAGTTACCCACTGGTAACTTGGAAAAGGGTTTGCTAAATATGAGATGGAGTCATGGCATCCACCTCATGGTGGGGCACTATTGGACTTGAGTAACTGAAGACGGAGTTCAGTTGAGATGGAGAAGGCCTATGCCAGAAGGCACACCAAATTATGTGACTAATTATTATAAAGTTTAGTGATAAATGTAGTTAATTTGGAATAAAAGGGCTTTACTATCATTAATGTAACTTCCTAAAATGTATTTTAAAACGTTGCAGCATTAATTAGCTCTACTTTAGTGCGACTAATAAAATTTATTTACACATTGATGCAAAAATTGCTGTATGGACTATTATTACATAATTTATTTATTGTATGTCAGTCATAGCAAAAATATGAATGCAAAAGTTTGTTTGTATGTATCTTTGTTACCCCATAGTGCAAAAATATTATATGTTTTCCTCTAGTTATACTTATGTTATAAAACCTTTTTTAATTTTTAATGGATCTTTGTTACCTATAATTCAAAAAGAGATTAGTAGTTTAACCATCATCAGGAGCCTCTAGCTGTCTACCTCTGGACATTGGGCTTTCTCTCCTTACTCGCTGCCAACTGAACCGGCGACTGCATGGAGATCGGCATCTACTTGTTTAGGGGTCGACCAACGCTCTGACCTCCCAAACGCGGCCTACGCATCAGATCTTTTACTTTTGTTCACAGGTGGACCCTCTTGTGTACAACATGAGCCACGAAGATCCTGGAGATGTCACATACTCCGCTATTGGTGGTCTTCAGGAACAAATCAGACAGCTAAGAGAGGTGAGAGATTAGATTGTAAATAAAGCAAAAAAAATGTGGAAACTTTGTAAACAAAATCACTATATTAAATTTTATAATAAGACCACGGGAATATACATTTATAAAGGTTTTTAACACTCAATACTATTGTAAATAGGCTCAACAATTGTGAATATTTTTGTGTGCTTGGTTACACACATTAAAATTTCAGGATGTATATGATAACAAAAGTAATAGGTGTAAAAATATATTCTTCCCGTGGTGGGAATTGATCCCACATCCCCTGGCTTTACAGTTAGCAACACTAACCACTACACCAAGTGGGTCTATAATTATATTAACCCCGATGTGTAGTGCTGATTAATTTAGTTTTTTGAGAAAACATCTAATTTATGGTGATATCACAAACAATATTATACAATCTTGCATTCAAGATAGTATAAACAAACATAATTTTTGTTTTTATTTTGAACATTGTGTAACTCATTTTTCATATCAATGGAGAAACTGACTTCTAAGACATACCCCATTGATTATTTAGATTTATTTATAGCATCCTAGTACAAAAAAACATAGTTTATAAACAAAAATAAAGTAATTGTAGTTTTCAATAATAATAAAGTATTTATTAATAATAATTAAGTATTTTTTATTGTAATAAGGTAATTGAAATATATTAAATAAACAAATAACTTGCAGAGTTAAACGTTTGTCCAATTCCTTTTCAGGTGATTGAACTGCCTCTCATGAATCCAGAGTTGTTCGTACGCGTTGGTATAACACCACCCAAAGGCTGTTTGTTATACGGCCCACCGGGTACTGGCAAGACTTTGCTGGCCCGAGCTGTTGCGTCACAACTAGATGCGAACTTCCTCAAGGTAATGATATTTTTATAAATGCTGATGTTATGAATGGGAAAAAATTGGTTGTTTTTCCTTTTTTAACAAGTTCCGAAACTACTGTACCGATTTTAAATATTCTTGAAGTACTAGAAAGCTATAGATAGCATCGTCCATGAGTAACATTTACTTTTACTCCAGGAATGTCAATTTTAAAAACTGTGTAAGTCTAGTTAAAAATAATCGCATTTGTTTTGCTTGACAAATTTCCTTTGTTGTTTCCTAGTTGGCTAGGGCAATTTAGGCTGATCACCAAATTGTCTGAAAAGTAAGATGATCCATGCGTCGGATGGGCATGAAAAAATTCGGTTCACCCACCAACCCGCATTGGACCAGCGTGGTGGGGTACGGTCCAAAACCGCTTAATGGATAGGGGTGTATTAGGGGTGGCCTATGTCCAGCAGTGGACTATCACAGGCTGATGATGATGATTTATTTTATATGTATAGTAACATAATTAAATTTATCTCGTTTTACAAAGCCTTTTCAATAGCAGTTTTCCTTGTGATATCATTATTTCTCTATTATTATTACAGGTTGTGTCTTCAGCCATTGTAGACAAGTACATCGGTGAGTCCGCCCGTCTGATCCGTGAGATGTTCAACTACGCTAGAGACCATCAGCCCTGCATCATATTCATGGACGAGATTGATGCCATAGGTTTGTTGTTTCATATTAAGTATGTCACCTCTTTTCACAAAATAAAGGAAAAAGGGAAGATAATAGAAAGAGAAGATGATATTGTAGAGAAAGCAGGTAAATTGTAGATGAGAGCAAAGAAAAACAGAAAAGTTAATGGCAACGGAGGAGACCTATGCCAAGGGCA
>JAGSMT010001967.1:0-11739 GCA_029286875.1 Lamproptera curius
AAATTTTTATTCGCATTCTGGCACTTCCCCCGCGACGCTCCTTCGCTCCGGCTCGTGCGTTCTTTACAATGTACTAATCTAACCTAACCGAATCGAACGTAAACATTGTTTTCATCTTTCAGTTAAGACCGTTTTTTCGGTTTTTCATCCATGTAAAACTCTGATTTTTCATCGGTGTTTGATCACGATGACACCAGAAATGTCAATATGCATTAATATGTAACTTCATTGTTTGTTTGTGTCAAATGTAAAACTTGAATAATGTCATCGTATAATATTGACACGCGTGTGTAGAGAGCACGATAAATACGAACTGTTTACAAAAAAATAAATAATAATACATTCGAAGCGGTGTTTGAGTTAACATGGAAAATAAAATAAATAAAATGAAATAAACATTTGACAACATGTGACGTGTGACGTGTGTGACGCGACGTTTATGATTAAATGGATACAGGTTGGAACAAATCGCGGGCCATTATAGTGCAGAGAGTATGTAATCATACGATTATGTTGCACGAAATAATTGTTTGAAGTCGGTCTATATCTGTGTCTGTATGTCAAAAAACACACACACGGGAACAATTTTAAAATTTCCAATCAATGAACGCACGAAACAGTCAATAGATATAAAAGTAATTAAATTTCCACTCACAACATTTGTTTCAAATTATAATTTTTTCAATCGTAACATATAAAATATTAATAATAATGATCAAAATGAAAATTTAACGTTATACACACATTCTGTAACATTCATTCATAATCCCTTTTTTTATTATGTAAAATAAAAATATATATATATATATATATAATAAAATAAATACAAACATTTCGTACAATAATTGATATTATCGATCAATACGCGAACGCTCGCCTCCGTTTCGCTTCGTTTTTATTTTTCATATAATTTTTTTTTTTTTTTTATTATTACATTATTTTTCTACGAACACACACTATCCTATTTATCAAAAAACACCGACGGGAACAATTTTAAAATTTCCAATCAATGAACGCACGAAACAGTCAATAGATATAAAAGTAATTAAATTTCCACTCACAACATTTGTTTCAAATTATAATTTATTCAATCGTAACATATAAAATATTAATAATAATGATCAAAATGAAAATTTAACGTTATACACACATTCTGTAACATTCATTCATAATCCCTTTTTTTATTATGTAAAATAAAAAAAAGATTAATAAAAATATATATATATATATATATATATAATAAAATAAATACAAACATTTCGTACAATAATTGATATTATCGATCAATACGCGAACGCTCGTCTCCGTTTCGCTTCGTTTTTATTTTTCATATAATATTTTTTTTTCTGTTATTACATTATTTTTCTACGAACACACTATCCTATTTATTAGAAGCGCTATAAATAATTTATATTTTTTTTTTATGTTAAAACTTTTATTTTTCGTTATTTTTTTTTTTTTTCTAACAAAATATTTTCTATCAAAAAATTTTCATATATAACAATATATATATATATATATATATATATACATATTTCTTGTCTTTTATTATTAAAAACGATTTTTTTTGTGGGGGGGCACTTTTTAGGGGTGTGGGGGTGGGGGTGGGGTGCCAACTCATTATCCTCCCCCGATTAGGTGCAAAGAAAAAAAACAAAAACAAAAACCCTTGGACTTGTAAAAATTTCACATGCCGTGGGGTTGACGTCACCACCACCAACGGCGGAGACGCATTCGTACGCTCCCACATATATATGGACTGAACACTGAGCGGTGTCGGTCGAGTGTGATGTTTTCGTGTGTGATGTGTGGTGTACTGATTTGAGTTTCTAACGAAAGTCCGACGGTGATGCGTGTGTACTCTACGAGATTTGTGTCGTCCAACTGTATATTGGATATTTGAGGCCTCTTTCGCCTGTATGACATGCGCGATCGTACCATTGAGCGTCAACGTTCCGTTGGATACGTTATGAAACTTATTTCATCGAACTCTCCGCATAGAAGCAGCGCACTCTCATATAATCGTGAACTGTCCAGTGACGAACGACGTCTCCGTTATTAAGATGCGATGAAGACGCCAAATAAGCGTTCGTTAAAATTAAGCACGAGAATTTATCGTTCCGCGCACAGGGTAAACTTCTCTCTGTCGTTAACGGCCCCTCGGTCCTACTCGTCCTCCGTTTTTGTATGCGGATGGGTACGGTAATCTGTAACCCCAAAATAAATGGATATGTTTGGATCCTAACACAGGCTTGTTCTCGATATTTTTACGATTTAAAACGAACCGTTTTTAATATATACGTGAAGTTTATCATTACCACAATGGGTGTCTACGATTGTCGAACGTTTCGTATATTGCGGACCATACAAACTGATCCTCGAGACGTTGCGTGTATTGTTTCGCTTTGTACGGCGAAATCTCTATCGACTCAACCCAAACCGCATATGACCGATTTCCATTTGGCCGTGAGCTTTCACTGGTGTCTGTCTCCTGGCAGAACGGACGTTGTCATTATATCGAAATAATATACGGCACCGGTGCGTTGATGCGTTGCTTATTGACGTTTTTCGCATCCCGCGTTGCTCGTCGGCTCGGGTGAGACGCGCTGTTGTCGACCCGTGAGAACGGTTGACGATACGTGTGTTAGCTCCTGGTTGATCCTGCGCCAGTAATTCATATTGCTTGTCTCCAAGATTCCAGCCATACGTATGCTCTCCAGTGCAGCCGTATTAAGGCGATACCGCGAATGGCTCAATATATCAGTTTTGGTTCCTTAGATCTTACCTCGGTTGCGGATAACTGTGGTAAATTCTGGAAGCCATACATGCAATCGAACTCTGACCGGTAGTAGGATGAAATTACTTTATTAAAGATCCGCAAACCAATCGATATGCTGGAGGCCTCGATGCGAGAATCGTGGTGATGAATCCTGAATAACTTTGCCGATCGCGCGGGTGCACCAGCGACGCATCTCAAATATCTGCCTTATCAACTTTCGATGGTAGTTTCTGCGACTTCTACATAGTTTGTCTGAGTAACGGGAATCCGGGGTTCGATTCCGGAGGGGCCTGAGAAACGGCTACCACATCAGGAGGGCAACGGGCGCGCAAATTACCTCCCGGCACGGGGAGGTAGTGACGAAAATAACGATACGGGACTCTTACGAGACTCATGTCAGAATGATACACTAAATATTTTTAACGAAGGAACAATTGGAGGGGCAAGTCTCTGGTGCCGGCAGCCGCGGTAACTCAACTCAATAGCGTATCTACTACAAAATTGTTGCGGTTAAAAAACTCATGTGTTACATTGTGCGCCGCATCTCCAGTGCACCGCATCCGCGGTGATACTGACACGTCTGCGGAGCATATCGTCGGTGAGCCGTCGGTAAAACGGCGGTTCAATATCAAAATCCTATCGCGGTGCTCTTCGGTGAGTGTCGAGATGGGCCGACAAATTACCGCGAACAAATTCGGGAATTAACTCAGCAGGACTCAAAATGCTGCTTGAATATTTCGTGCATGGAATAATAGAATATGATCTCGGTTCTATTTTGTTGGTTTTCAGAACTCCGAGGTAATGATTAATAGGGATAACTGGGGGCATTCGTATTGCGACGTTAGAGGTGAAATTCTTGGATCGTCGCAAGACGAACATCAGCGAAAGCATTTGCCAAAGGTGTTTTCATCAATCAAGAACGAAAGTTAGAGGTTCGAAGGCGATTAGATACCGCCCTAGTTCTAACCGTAAATATGTCATCTAGCGATCCCGCCACGACGGTACCGATGGCTCGGGCAGCTTCAGGGGCTCAAAGATTTTTGGACTCAGGGGAATATGGTTTATAAAGCTGAAACAAGGAGAGATTGACGGAAGGGGCTACCTCCAGGGAGTGGAGCCTGCAACTAATTGGCTCTTACGGAAATCTCACAGGCCCCGGACACCAGAAGGATTGACAGATTAACAGCTCTTTCTTGGTTTAAATTGGGTGGTGATTTGTGGCCGTTCTTCAGTTGTTGGTGGAGCAGATTTGGTTAATTCGGTAACGAACAGGACTCTAACTAAATGGGCGTCATCATTGGAGGTGTGCGCGGCTTCGGTCGCAGCTCACTGGCGGTGGCCGGCCAAAATTCTTCTTAGAGGATGACGGCGGCTTCCGAGCCGCACGAGATTGAACAATAACAGAATACAGCATTTCTTGGTAACCTGGGCCACACTTTTGCCTTCCACACTGAAGGAATCAGCATGTTCTCCCTGGCCTAGAGGCCCGGGCAACCCGTTGAAACTCCTTCGTGCTGGGGATTGGGGTTTGCAATTATCCCCCATAAACGAGGAATTCCTAGTAAGCGCGAGTCATAAGCTCGCGTTGATTACGTCCCTGCCCTTTGTACACACCGCCCGTCGCTACTACCGATTGAATGATTTAGTGAGGTCTTCGGACCGACACGCGGTGGATTCACGGCCGTCTGGCGTTATGGGAGATTGACCGACGACGTCTTTAGAGAGTAAAATCGTAACAAGGTTTCCGTAGGGGAACCTGCGGAAGGATCATTAACGTAATCGCGAATTAACGCACTATGCTATCGTCTCGTTCAAAAAACGAAACGCTTGGCACAGATGAACGATATACAAATAATCCAAACAAACAAAATCAACTGTCGCATCGCGCCTTCATAACGTGACAATTTACGTGGAGACGTGTTGACGTGCACCCCTTGCGGGGCGTGTGTTTCGCGTAACGTAATTTTGTCTATGTGATCGTGCGATACGACGAGCGCTTCAAAGATGTATCGTCGACTGGTGTGTCCTCGTTCACTCGGTAAAGCACTGGCACCAGACCGGCAGAATCGCGCCGCGGAAATTTACCGCTGATGTCCAAGTCGGAAGTACATGACGCCTAACCTATACAAAACAATTTCTGGTGCGGTTTTAGAGTTTGACATTGTTTCACGACATCTATATTCAGATTATCATTGTTATCCTTTACTGCCGTTATAACAAAAATAACTCGATGTTGTGCTTAAGTTTCCTGAACAAACTTGAACACAGTACTATAGATGCCGATGCGAGATAGCAGACCGATTGTGGTCCCCTGCTCGTATGACGTAATATAGGACCCGTTCAGACCCGTATTGGAACATAACGCTCTAACATTTTAACATGTTTTAACTGAAATAAAATTTAAACGATTACCCTGGACGGTGGATCACTTGGCTCGCGGGTCGATGAAGAACGCAGTTAACTGCGCGTCATAGTGTGAACTGCAGGACACATTTGAACATCGACATTTCGAACGCACATTGCGGTCCGTGGAGAAATATCCAGGACCACTCACAGCCGGGGCCGGCTGTTAAAGCGCACATACCACCTCAATGTTGCAACACACGCGAAGTGTATCGAGTTTGTTCATTACGCTAACGTGATAATTGCGCAACATTTGTGTGATCTTCCATTGCGCACCATGTGTGTTTGTCGTGTATCTTGCGTATTTCATTAGTTATGTATATTTCGTCTCATGTAATGTGTACCGCTTACTTTCTTACGGACAATCCTCTTGTATACAATTGAAGCATCTTTAGTGCGCTATTGGTCCGTTTAAATATGAAGCATTGAACAAAGGAAGCGCATGTACGGACGTTACGCCGTGTCGTCTCAGGACGAAACGCGTTCTCGTCTAAGTGTAACACTTCGGTCCCTTCGGACGGTGGCGCGCGACTCTTCGACGTTAAAAATCGACAGTGGGCGCGTTCAAGCTACCGTTACTGAAACGAAGTCGTAACAGTACCGAATGTTCGCTTTGATACGTGTTTACGTGTTAATACGGTTTATACGTATATAACGTTCATGCGTTACTTCTCGTTCATATGTGCTAAAAATTAAAAATCTTCGAGAGAGAAATTTTTCGTTGATGAAAAGTAGGCGGACTCGACGTCCGAAGAGCGCTTCGACGACTTGGTGACGTCCCATAACGGCGTCGCACGGTCACGTCGTCGCATAGCTGGATAACCAATGTCTGCCTCGTTTATCGGGCAACCTCAGGTCAGGAGGATCACCCGCCAATTTAAACAACACTGTTAGTAAGCGGAGAGGGAAAAAGAAGCCGCAAGTTTCGCTTCTGTGGCGGCGGGCGAACGAGACTGAGCCCAGCACTTTCCAGATCCCTTTACAGTCTGTGCTATCGGGCGCGGGAGATGTGATGTTCAGGGAGGCACTCTCGTCGTCCGATACTCTGTCTAAGTTCGTGAGGGCAGGATAGTTTCCGTAAGGGGTGCCAGGCCCAGCCTGCGGAGGCAGCAGGGAGGGACTCTCCCTAAGGAGGTCGGGTTGGCAGGTGGCTGGGTGGGTGTTAAATAATATGCAAATGTTACCCCCACAGACCGATGTGAGAACCGTACCGTGGGGAGGCGAAAGAACTTTGTAATTCAAAATTGCGTGAAACCGTTCGGGGTAAACCGAAACTCTGAATAGAACTTGAACGGAGATTCATCGTCACTCCCGCGGCGCCGCGTCCGCGCTCTGACGTCAAAATCCCATAATCGGGTGGCTTAGCATCACGGGCCGGATTCGTCGACGTCCGCGAGACAACGTTACACTTCTCTCTCGGTATTACGTATCTGCCGTTCGATGTCGATTCTAGCCGCCCGTTCAAGAAGTCAATTGTCCCTTCAAAACGGACTGTTGGACCGTGACGGTTGCCGACCGGCCGTCGGACGGTAGAAGACAGGAATCGCGCACGCGATCTAATCGCGTCCGGCCCGACGCAAGACAACGTCGTCATCGAGGTCCTGCCGTTGTGCGGACATCGGTGCGAAACGCGTCTATTATCCGCTACCGGCTGCAGGCTATACGCGGGCTTCGGCGCGTGTTACCATGATCCGGCGACCGATTCAGTTTAAGACGTTCTGCGGACGTCTTGAAACACGGACCAAGGAGTCTAGCATGTGTGCGAGTCATTGAGTTGTGTATAAACTGAAAGGCGCAACGAAAGTGAAGGCGCGCGCTTGTCGCGCGCTCAGGGAGGATGGAGCGTCGGTCTCGATCGATCTCTCGCACTCCCGAGGCGTCTCGTTTCCAATCCCGTGGCTGGTGCCGCCAGGCTGCGCGCTCTGAGCGAGATGCTGGACCCGAAGATGGTGAACTATGCTGGTCGCGATTGGTCGAAACCTGATGGAGGGCCGTAGCGTTCTGACGTGCAAATCGATGGTCGGAACTGGTGTAGGGGCGAAAAGACCTGGCGAAATAGAACTTCATCGGCCCAGCTGGCGCGGTTCCGTCGGGGGTTTCCCTCGGGATGGCTGGCGTCGGTGACCGAACAGTCTCATCGATGGCAGAATGATTAGAAGGCACGGTGGGCCGAAACGACCTCAACCTATTCTGCCTGACTTTGAAATGGGTGAGAACTCCGACACTCGAACGTGCGGCCAGGTCTAATCAGTATGATTGCCAAGTGGGCCGGGCCCCAGCGGCAGCAGAACTGGCAGCCAGGATGAATCAAACGTAGTGGGCGCACCTAAAAACGCTCATGGGGACACCATGAGAAGGCGTTGATGCTCAACGACAACTTGGACAGTAGCCGCGGAAGTCAGGAATCGCTGGGGTGTGCAACGGCTCACCTGCCTGACAACAGCCCTGTAAAATGGATGGCGCTGAAGCGTTTGCCTATACACCTACGTTGCGGGCAGATGTTCACGACGTGTTGCGCATGTCGTCATTATGCCGTAACCGAGAGTGGGACGATACGCGGCGGAGAGCGCAGAGGAATGCAGGCGTGAGGGGCCGCCTGGAGCCTCAAATCGGATGCAGATCTTAGTGATATTAACCGATATCTCCAGCGGGGTAGCTGGAGGCTGACGTGGAAGGGTTTCGCGTGAACGAAATGGTTGCTCACGAGTCAGTCGATCCCTAGCTCAGGAGATCTTGTAACCGATGTGGCGTGTTTTTCTTTTGAATTCTCGTACGCGGTAGGAGAGATATGCGCCTTTGAGCGAAGGATCGGTTCCTATTCCAAGGACCCGGCAGCGGAACCGTTTCAATAATCGTTCCCTCGTTTCAAAGCGAGTGTTCGACGGGGTAACCCAAAGTGGCCTGAAGACGCCGCCGAGGGGTCCGGGAAGAGTTTTCTTTTCTGCCTGAGCGTTCAGGCGTTAAGCAGGATCTCTCAGAAGGGAGATATGGTTCGGAACACTGAAGAGCACTACGGTAACCGGTGTCCGGATACTCTGCGGACGCGAGACCAGGTGAGGGATGTACGTGGAGATGTCGCGCCGGTTCGTACCCATATCCGCAGCAGGTCTCCAAGGTGAAGAGCCTCTAGTCGATAGAATAATGTAGGTAAGGGAAGTCGGCAAATTGGATCCGTAACTTCGGAATAAGGATTGGCTCTGAGGACCGGGGCGTGTCGGGTTTGGACGGGAAGCGGATGCGGCCGGTGCCGGGCCTGGTCGATGCTCGTTCGTCTCTCGGGGCGTGCGGGCTGAATCCGGACCCGCGTTCCGGCCTTCGCAGATCTTCCACAACCGCCAGATTCGCCACTGTTCGTGCGCGATTGGCGCGCGCCGCCTATCTGTTTCCTACGTTCAACGGTCAGCTCAGAACTGGCACGGACAGAGATCGACTGTCTAAATAAAATAAAGCATTGCGATAACCCTCCCTTGAGTGTTGACGAATGTGATTTCCTCACCAGTGCTCTGAATGTCAACGTAGAAGAGATTGTGACAAAACAGGTAAACGGCAAGAGTAACGACTCTGGGTAGCCAAATGCCTCGTCCTCTAATTGTGTTGACGCGCATGATGGATTAACAAGATTTCTCCTATCTATCTAGCAGCTCCAGCCAAGAGACAGGCTTGGGAATCAGCAGGGAAAGAAGACCTATTGACTTACAGTGTCCTAGTCACAACGTATAAAAGAGACATGAGAGGTGTGTAACAAGTGGGAAGTCGTTCTAACGCAGTCGTGGCGCAAAACCACTACTTTCATTGTTTCGTGTGCGCACTCGGGTGGAAGCGGAAGCGTGAACACGGTCGGCGATTCTATCGGCAGGCACGGCGTGCAGAAGTGTGGCGTGGCAGCAGCGCGTCGCATACGGCACTCCACTTGTGATCCGGTTCGGGACGACACTGCTGGCCGGGGAGTTTGACTGGGGCGGTACATCTGTCAAAAGAATAACACCAGGTGTCTAAAACTGACTCATAAAGGGACAGAAACCTCGCGTGGAGCAAAGAAACCGCTATAGCACAGTCAGATGTTCAGTACGCACTACAAAGGACTGCGAAACACAGCCTATCGATCCTTTAATATAAAGTTTTTCAGCAAGAGGTGCCGAAAAATTGCCACAGGGATACCGCTTTGAGCCCCATGGCGTAGGCATTCCGCCAAAGCGACGTTGCTTTTGATCCTTCGATGTCGGCTCACTTCCCACCATATTGCAGTAAAATTCTTAAGCGTTGGTTATTTCACAGCATAAAGGCATGGAGCTGGGTTTGGAGCCGTCGTAGAACCAGGTTAGTTTTACCCTACTGATACATTTTAGTCCTTTGATAAATAATATACTACTCCAGTACCCGAGAGGAACCGCAGTTTCGGACATTTTGGTTCATACGCATAAGCGGGCTGGCCGGTGGTTGCTGGCTTCATCCGCAGAGTTAGCGCAGAACTGCCACTCTAAGGCGAAGTAGCCTATGCGGAATCCGGCAGGGTCCTGCTCTGCCGGAGCTCCGGGGTCAGGCTCATCTCCGGCAATGTGAAACTTTTACTAGTCGCTGCACTCGATACAGCGAGACGTCCGAAACCCATTCCCGGATCAATCAGTGATCGGTGTTGTCGGTTTCTTAACACATTGCACCCGCAGCACCCCAGGTCGTCGACCTAACCTCAGTTCGATGTCGGGCTCAGAATAGTCTGCTAGACGACTTACCATTTCTAACAGGTGCCCGTGCTCGGTAGAGCAGCGTCGTGCTGCGATCTGTTGAGACTCAGCCCTACGCCAGGTGATTCGTCCGAGGACGTCTCATTTGACAAGTGAAAATTTTTTTCATTTGCTCTATGCGTGTGTGACGCGATAGTCGGGCGTTGTGTGCTTCTGTGCCGTATTGATACGTCGACGGACGTATCTGTACGGTCGGAGTGATCAACTGTCCCGTAAAAAATATTTGTAAAAATATTTTTATTTTTTTCCATCGTTTCAATACCGGAACCCTAGTTCTAGGCACATTAGACACTTTCTGCATATGAGACAGGAATATATAGGGGATTTTCTCTAATTTATAAAATAATTCAATACGCGAACGCGTCCACTTATCACATCGCGTGTGTCTCGTAATATACGAGATCAATACGCGAACACAATCACATACCACCGGCACTTGTGTATATTTTATTCCGATTCAATGTGTACATGAACTCACGACATTTTTACGGTGTTACAATCAGATGTTTCCCAATTTCTGGTACCACTCGACGCACAATTAAACGTATAATACTCAAATTGATTTGATATATAATTGTACTTGTAATTGCACAATGACCTAATGTTCTTACTAATATTCTCTTCATATTCCTTGCATCATGGCTGAATAATGTTTCAAACTTAAAATCTTTACCAATTCCTACTATCACATTTTTTTTTTTCCATTGTCTATTATAAATGAAACCTGTATCTAAATGCTTTACAACGATAATACTACTACTCATCATAATATATGTCACTTACGGGTCCTTTATTCTCGAATCAGACACGGCGCGCGGCGTCGTATAGGTCACGCTCTCGCTTCTGGGATACAACTGTATGAATGGGAAAATTTCATCCTCGGCTAATATACCGTATTTTCAATCTGCTGAAACATGCATCTTTGGGGACCTTTTTACTTTTAATACAAACTCTCATTTCGCGTACAAATGAGAGTGTCACTATTTTGTCAAACAAAACTCTCTCTCTCAACACTAAAATCCAGTTTTACGTTACTATTCATTTCTTTCACTTATTAAATTGATTTCATATATGCATTATTTATTCCTCATTCTGGCACTTCGCAGCCGCCACTTACGCTCGCTTCCGCTCGCTCGCTCTGATGCGTTCTTTACAATGTACTAACCTAGCCTAACCAAATCGAACGTAAACATTGTGCTGTCTTAGTTAGACCGTTTTTGGTTTTTTTTTCTGTCCATGTAAAACTCTGATTTTTCATCAGTGTTTGATCTGATAGCACAGAAATGTCAATAACCGCATTTAATATAGCAACTTCATTGTTTGTTTGTAGTAAATATGAAACTTGAATAATGTCATCGTATAATATTATGTACACTTGCAGTAATATGAAACGTCAATACTGAACATTTGAAAAAATAAAATTATAATAGATTCCAGAAGCGGTGTTTGAGGTTAACATGGAAATAAAATAAATAAAATGAAATAAACATTTGACAACATAATATGACGTGTATGACGTGATGTGTATTCTGACGTTATGATTAAATGGATACAGGGTTGGAACAAATCGCGGGCCATTATGGTGCAGAAGTATATATTCAACTACGATTATATTTACAAATATTGTTTGAAGTCGGTCTATATCTGTGTCTGTATGTCAAAAAACACACACACGGGAACAATTTTAAAATTTCCAATCAATGAACGCACGAAACAGTCAATAGATATAAAAGTAATTAAATTTCCACTCACAACATTTGTTTCCAATTATAGTTTTTTAATCATGCTTTTATATAAAATAATAATAATGATCAA